>JAKXYG010001180.1:0-214385 GCA_025895645.1 Cardicola forsteri | reverse complement strand
TATATATATATATATATATATATATATATATGTTTATTACTTTGAATGTTTTACAAGAAACATCTTTCAGTAGTGGGGACATTTCAGCGAAGTCGAACGTGGGCCCGCATTTTGGTGCCGGTGGTGGGATTCGAACCCCCATGCCCACTAAGATCCAAATTCGAGCGCTGTACCGCTAGACCGCCCTTGGTACAATACATTATTCTATCACAAAAGTAAAACTACGTCCAGGGCGGAGTAAGATCCCTAAGCTCTCGATTCTCTTTAAGTCTACGCACAATTGCACATTACACAAATGCACTCTCATATCACCCCTGGCATATATATATATATGGAACAGATTTTGGATATGAATTATGTACTTTTTTCAATTTGTTTACAGATTTTCGTAAGTTATTTTAACCTTCTCGTTGTTTTTTTCGAAGTATGTTTGATATTTAGGCCAAAATTTCTAATATCATTAATAAATTAAAAAATGCATTAATCATTCAAAAAATAATGACAATTTGTGCACATTGTAGTTTAAAACAATTGATTCATAGTAATTATGTGTATATGTGTTTTTGTTTTATTATTATTCAATTGTACAATGCAAGTTTAAATAGTGTTTGATCACACTATACAAAACGTGATGCGGTTACTTTGAATAAGTTCATTTCCAATGTGTGTGCACTTTAATATCGCGTCTCAGTTTGAAGTTAAATTTTGTGCATTTCATTTGACGGGTTTTATAGTAGTCACCAGCGGTTTTATCATTAGCATTTATATGCGTACTTTTGACTATTACAGTTCAAAACAATTTTAAAATGTTGTCTATGCAATTTGCTCTAATAGTTGGTAAAAGTAAATTGAATTCAAAACATTAAGTCTTTACATAAGATATTGCAAAGGGATGCGAAGGCACGTAAATAGATCGAAATAACTTTTATTGTTAAAATGAACCTTTTCCTTTTAAGCAGTGTTTTCTAAGTTGCTTATATATATATATATATATATATATATATATATAATTGTTGATTACACAATGCAATGAAATTTATATACATATACATGTACATATGAGAATTTGATTTTGTCCTTTAGAACCTAGAAACACATGTACGCCGGGGTAGTCTAGTAGCACAGCTCTACAGACTTGAACTTGGATGGATATGGGTTTGAGTGTCACAGCGGTACAAGTCCTCGTTTGACTTTACCAAATGTCCACTGACTAAATAACGTTTCTTATACAACATTCATGTATTAACCAACAACCAAATTAAAAATTAATGAAAAATAAAACACAACAGGCGTGCTTTTTGGTTTTTTATAGTGATTTTTTTTATGTATTGTTGTAAGTTGTTTAATAATAGAAAACAACTTTACTTATTTCCGGCTCTACGCTTTTACTGTATTTGTCGTTTTGTCAACATGGACGTGAACCGACTTTTACCTTGGTAACAAGAACTTTATATTTTTAAAGGGTTAAATTTAACACTATATTAATTTTAAATAAGAACATTAAAAAACGAAAACTGTTGAATTATAATAGGAACCAAATGCCTTGAAATTAATTTATTATTATTGTTTATAAAAATGCATTTTATAATGATATATGACCATGTTCGTACAGAAAGCAATATTTTGGATAAATCAGTCATTTAAAATATAATTTTGATCATGTATTCTTCATTAGGTAATCATTCGTTAATGCCTTACAAGAAACATTTTCTAGCCAATGCATACTCAGATAAGCCAAACGAGGAGCCACATTTAGGACCAACAATCGAACTCAGACCCACGCATACCTCTCTATGAATCTAATGCCATAGCTAACTCACCCACCTCGGCATATGAATAAACTTTAATCTTTGATTAATTAAGGATATTACAAGCATTGTTAACTATATCTAAAAGCTCAGAGTTTGTTCTAAGGTCAATATTTTTTAAATTTATAGTATTAAGTTGTACATAGATATAGTAAATTAATGTATGTAATGTTATATACATATAGTTGTTAATCTTGTATAACGTTATTTGTTTGTATAAGTTTGAATTGATGTCATTATGTTACGTAGGCTGTGACATAGATGACCAAACGGTAAATTAAGTGTCAAATCGATATATATATATATATATATAGACAAGTTGGATCAGTCTTGTATCTTGGTGGACAGGAGCTGCAGTTTTATTACCGGCACTAATTAAAAATCCTCTTTTGACTGTGCTACAAATAGTTACTTATTAAACAATATTTGCCCTACTTGAACAATAAATCCTCAAAAATTGTTATTATATTACATCATGTACCACAAACCAAACATCAAATCAATTATAAAAATTGTTTTATGGTGTTAATTACTTTCCAAGTTTCGAATATGTTGAAAATTCTCGACTTTGTTTATATGCACATATTGAAACCTACTCTATGTGCACAAAAACAGATCGTCACAACATTGAACTTAGCTTGGTCGTAATGTTTGTGAGTTGTACTAGCTTTTATGTTTGTGACTGACGAAAATATAAGAAATGAATTCATCTCACAGTTTACGTTATCTTATATTTGTATTTGAAATTATAAAGGTAACCGCCAGTGATAAAAATTCTTGAAAATTGTTTATGTTTGTACAGAGACATGGATGAACAACTTGCATCGGCGATAAATTACGGTAAAATTAGAAAAAAAATTCCATTTTATGTAGTTTATACTTGGATTCAACGACTACTAGTAAACTTTTCCAAATATTCGCTTCAATATTTTAAAAACAGAATCCAAATTATATGTATATTTCATGTTTAACATGTCTATTTTTATTTTTATTCTAATTTTTTTTAATTACAAATTTAAAAATATTATTTGCTATGTTTTTACAAATATACACTACCTGACTTTGTAAATTTCTACTTAATTCAATAATGGTTAAACTGAAAATAAAATAGTGCATAGATTTAAAATACAGTCTGATGATAAAAAGTGTCCATGTTAATAATGGATAAATAAACAAAAACCTAACAGTAGTCTAATTTTTGTACAAAAAAATACAAGTTTATCAAAAACTTTTTAAAACACGTTTATTAAATTTAATCAATTTTATTAAAGTATCTAAGCCAAAAATAATAATAATAATAATAATAATAAGAAGAAGAATGAAGGAAGCATTGTGAAAATACAAAGACACTTCATAATTCAATTGCTTTGCAACTAATAATTATAAAGCAACTGATTACTTAATTAATTTAAGTAACTAATTACAATCAATAAATGTTTAAGTACATATTTATACATTGAAAACAAATTTGCAAATCAGTAAAAAGTGAATGATAAAATACAATTTTTAAAAATATGTATAATAAAAAAGCACTAGAAATTTTCCTCTGACTAAATTAGTATGCCTAGGTAATCTAATGGTATAACCTTCAATTTGAACCTAGGTAGGCATGTGTTCGGTCCCCGCAACCGGTACTAAATGAGGGCCTATGTTCGGCTTCGCCACAATGTCCACTGCGCTGAAAGGTGTCTTTTGTATCAAAACATTTAAAGTAGTAAAAATACTCTAATCAAGAATCTTAACTGTAAAGGCTTCAGAAATTTTATTATAATTCACAATCACTATTTTTTATTGAAATTTTTAAAACCGTTTAACACAGAAAAGAACAAATAAATTTTTATAAATATCAATTATTTTTTTTCAACAGTACATTTTGCTTATAAAAACCCTGATCTACAATGACAGGAATGAACATAATTCTGTACTTTTACCTGTTGTATCCTCAATTCAAACTAACGAAAATTAGATACCGAATTCACAACAGTATCACTGGACTTCTCCCACAACAGATGAGTGCAAGCATACACTCCCTCATTCATTTTGGTTGGTGATGTGGTCATCTCTTCATTATTTTCCACATTTATACGGTATAGAAACATCGATTTCGATAATTTGATAAGCATAAAAAACGTAGAAAAATAACTCAGTGGTGTGGCTGGTCGCCACTTTTTAAATATCCTGGGTGGATGCTCGCACTGATCAGCTATAGCGGAAGCCTAGTTATACCGCTGTTGTCATAAAGCTCGTTGTCTAGAAGCACCTAGTCCAGGATACACCACGTGGAGGACAAACAGTCAAGAATATCACGATCATTGGAAATTGAGACTTGCATGAGCATTACTCAAATCATCAGGAACATTAGTATTTTAAATCGAAAATTTATCATTGTTCAAAATATATATATTCATAAAATTGGATACAATGATTCATAAGTGGTTATGTATGCAAAAAATATTAATCAACCAAATCTGAGTTATGGATTAAAATTAAATGTCCTTGATAAATAAAAATATGTTTGTAAGTCAAATACAAAATTTAAAAAAAAACAAATAATGAAGAATAACATTGTTACCGGGAGAGATACATTGTTTTGAATCTGTCAACATTGAAAGCAAGCACACTAGAATGCAAAATAGATTCGCATAAGTCAACAAAATGCTTAAAAGTAAATTAACACAGCAATATCATACTAATTTTACTAAATCATATTAACCATGCTATTACTGTATATAACTCCACCGTAGCCGGTTCTAAGTCCACTAGACAAAGAAGGGAGGGTAACTGATGTACGTTTTTAAATGTTTAACTGGTCGAAATTCAAGTAAATTTTGTTGGATGTGGGCGTTGGTTGTGATTGTACCCCGATTGGTTGTAATTGGATATTGTGGGCACTATTTAGTGCGAACTTTTGCACTTGCCCCATTTTACACTGGTATTTGATTCTACATCGGACGGGTCTCGACATCGTAATTGTATCTGGAAGAATGTGGAAAACGCCGTCCACACTTGTAAAATGGAAACCAATATTGAATCTTATCATTGTGTACTGAAACGAAACCATGGGGACGAACAATTCCCCCCCTATATACAAAATCTTACAGCTGTGCGTTTCATCAGAAATGTAAATCTGAAAGTGCGGGACTGTGTGCATAAGCAGTCAACTTCTTTTTATGTAATTTGTTGGACTGAGGAACGGTAAACATGTTGTTACGACGCCGCAATGGGAGCACTGTCATACAAGATTAAAAAAACTGGCCTCTGTACAAAAATATTGCTTAATAATAAATGCCGAACAAAGTAATTTTATGTCTCGAGACAATCGACAAGTTGCAGACACTTGTCTATACATTACACCAAAATAAATACAAGTACATGATGAGTTAATTATGCTAAAATGTGTACAACTTACATAGATACAATAAAAGTAATAAATAATAGAAATGCGCTAATTAAAAATACAATTCCTTGATATATCAATACTGTACTTCCATACAAAGCGTCCATAGCCGTGAAACTGAGAAATAAGCCAAATTGAACAATAATTCCTATCAGTGACATTACACGACCTGTATTGAAAATTAAGTAAAACATAGTGTTTAGATAATCGATTGATTAAATGCTTGTGCGCGAAACGCATCTTGCAGTTTGTGGACATTTTAGCAAAGCCGAACGAGGGCCCGCATTTAGTGGATCGGTGGTCCAGTGCTCGATTTGGACCTCAGTGGGCATGGGGGTTCGAATTCCCCCACCGGCACTAAAATGCGGGCCCACGTTCGACTTCGTTAAAATGTTAACTGCTGAAAGATGTTTCTTGTAAAACATACAAAGTAATAAACATAAAATTTTTAAAAATATGTTGTTTCGGTTCATTTAATTTGTAGTGTACATTACATTCTCACATTTTTCAACCGATAAATCTTGCTTATTGGCATTTTAAGTATAGTTTTTAGAAAACTTATAGCATGTCCTTCCTTCAAATAATAAATAAATGCAAGTAATCTTCTTACCATCAACGTTTTTATACAATAATTTGTGTGACTTAAAGTAACTGTCCATTAGTGATAATTAAAAATCATTTAATAAGTTCTTTGCCAATTGGGATGTTAATGATCCTGGGGATTTGAGTAATGCTTATACAGTCTCAATTTCCAGTGATGGTGATATTACTGACTGTTCGCCCTCCATATGGTATATCTTGGATTAGGTGTCCATAGGCTGTCACTGGATTCCCGTTCAAAGCATGGATACTAGCAAACACCCAAGATACTGAAAAGGTATCTCAAGGTAGATATTTACCATATGGTGCTGTTTAGGCTTGTGGATCCGTCAACCCTAAAGAAGATCACCAAGTTAATTTCCGTGAACACTGGCGCCGTTGCAAAGAAGTGATCTTCTAGCCAAGAAACTTCCCTCCAAGTTCAAATCGCATCCAGCAATCTTTTTGTAAAGGAATTCGAAAAGCTATTCAATTTTGTTATGTTCTATACCATTTATATTATTTGACCATATTTTCTATGCACTGTGACTTGTATCGTTTGCATTGTTTTACAAACATGAAACCTTTATCGCCACATTACAAAATGTTTTATTGGTCAAATGCTTTACTGAAAAGCATTTTTTAGTAAGATAATGCGGTAGACGAAGGACCCCCTCAATAAGATGAATTTGAACACATGTAGGCTGTGACAAAAATAGTCTTAGTAACTTGGACAATACGCAACATTATTTTTGTGAAAAATAATGCAGGTATGATAACGTTCTATTTTTCAAACAGTGAACGTTCCAATTAATTAAAACTGTATAGAACTGAAACTGTCAAATTAATCATTTCATCTTCATAATGTTCAGCCTAAAAGTGGTGTAAACAAGTTGTTCAGAGTAATTTTGAACTACATAATTTAGTCATATATTCAATATTTTTTAAACATTTGAATATATTCAAAGTTCAATTATCTAAGCATTTTATCGCATTTACAAAAAAAATCACTACAGATGTATGTATGTATATATATATATATATATATATATATATATATATATATATATATATATATATATATATATATATATATATATATTACTGTACATAATAAACACAATAGTTAATTAATTTTAAAACTTTGACCAACTTTTTCATTGTTTAATAAGCAAAAATTTAATTAGACCTTGATAATTAAACGGTATCTATAAAAAAGCATCCCATATCATTTGATGCAATTCATTATTTTTTTCAAATGCATATTTAAATACCACTGCTTTAAGACTAAAATATAATTATGCATGTGCTGTCAATTCAGATCATGCTTTACATAATACATAACAATAAAGTATTGATAATTAAAAAGAAACTTGAAATAGTGAGTATTTTATAATATTAAGATATGATGATGAATAACGTCATCATGTTATATAAAATGGCAAAGCACAGAACATTTAGAAGTCAATAATAGGCAAATTCTAATAAACAATAAATCAATGAAAAGAGAACAAAATTTTAAAAAGATGTGATAGAAATAAACATGTACAATGTTATAATTTCATTTAAATAAAATTTATTTAAAAACATTTTTGACAAATAATGTTGTTAGTTTATAGTTCGAAAACCTGCACCTCAATCTATTCTAAATCTGTGTTAATGTTAATAAGACAGAATAGGTAAAGCACTCGACTGAAAACTAGTCGGGGGGGGGAGAGGCGGCGATTCGAATCCGACCAATGACACTAAATTGTAAGTTTTCGCATGTTTTAGCTAAATGTACACTTACCGAAAACCGTTTTATCCGCAAAAACATTCAAGTATAAGTAAAAGGAATACAACTAAAGACTTTGTACAAAAAAGCATTTTAATAGAAGAAAAGTAAGCAATTTAAAAAGATTCATTCGTCAATTGCCTCTCAATAGTGTTCCCTTAAACATGAAAAGTCTGAAAGTGAATAGTCTATAACAATAATTTAAATGTAAAAATGAACTATTTTTAGATGTCAGTTATGATTGCTATAATCATGATATTCCAAATAAAAATAACAAAAGACGTAAACTGTTAGATGGATTCGTATATTCTCTTCAGTCACAAACGGTAGATGATAAAGCCAACCAAGGGAAAAAGTTGCGAAAAAAGGAACCAATAAGAGTTGGATAACCTGTTGTAAGTGTGTGATCACTCGTAATTTGGAGATAGGAAAGTTTCTAAATGTGTGACCAAATTTGCATGATGACGCAATACAAATCGTATAGTGCTATGCAAATATTGCTTTTCCAACCTTATATACATTTTCAAGGTCAAACAATTCCCTTTTGATAGAACATGACTCACACTCACTCACGGAGGTTGACCAATAGGATTTTTAAAAATTCTTTTTCCCTTGGTTGGTTTTATCATTACCGTCACAAACATATAGAGAATCAGTATATATATATATATATATATATATATATATATATATATATATATATATATATATATATATATATATATATATAATATAATATATAAACAATTTAGAATTATAAAGGGAACCCAATGCTTTACATCATGATATTGGCAAAATGTACTTATAATCAACAGCATATTATAAACAGAATTACAAACAATGTTCATAATTTTATGTTTATTTTATGTTTGCACGAGAAACATATTTCAACAGTGGACATTTTAGCAAAGCCAAACGTGGGCCCGCATTTTGGTCGGCCGGTGGTGGGATTCGAGCGCTGTACCGCTAAAAACCCTAACTTGTAGGCATCAGGCTAAATTTGCAATTTTTCTACAATTGAGTAGATAAACTTGAACCGATATAAATTTAAGAATCAGCACATTTCAAAAATGCCAAAACCGTGTTAAGGTAATCATTATACAATTTAAATAAACATTTAATAAATATATCTCTCTTAGGTAAAATTACCTATTTACATAACTTTGAAACTATTACACAATGCTTTGCTGCGACATAATTTACTATATAAAAATAGTCCTTTACAATATTACCTTGATCGGAAGGTCTGGTCCATTTCGAAATAAAAACTTGTAGTAAAGGCAAATAAAATCTCAAACTTGTTCGAAGTAGAACAGCTAAATTGAAACAATCAGTAAAAAATACTTATATTTGTTTATATTCTAAATATGTCTATTAATCAATATGTTATTATATCTGTTTATGCACAATAGTGCAGTATTATACACGCCTAAAAAAGTGACAATATCTAATCTACAAAGGTATTGAACTTAATGTCATTTAGTTTAAAGATCACAACACTTGCCACTAATCCATCTTCGTTTTGTAAGTTAATACAACTATTAAAAGAAATTGTGTAAAACGTAGTTATTCAACTAAAACAATACTATATAATAACTAAAATAAAATTATAATTTTATTAATACATGTTGATAATAATATGGGATGCTAATGATCCTGAGGATTTGAGTAATGCGCTTATAAAGTCTCAATTTCCAATGATAGTGATATTCCTGACTGTTAGTCCTCCACGTGGTGCATCTTGGACTAGGTGCCCCTAGGCATCTAGACTAATAACAGCAGGGTCCGAGTGCACAGCGGTATAACTGGGCTTCCGCTACGGCGGGTGGGTGCGAACATACACCCAGGATACTTAAAAGGTATCTAAAGGTATACGTATACCATATGTAGCCCTTGGGCTAAAGGAGATAACCTCGATAAAAAATCAGGCGGCCTCGTCAATCTTTGCGAACAGTGACGACGTCACAAGGATGCCGTCTACCAGCCAAGAAACTTTGTTATTCTTCCACGTTTGTCTACGCTTGTCAAGCCATCGAGATCAATCGTTCTACATGTCGTATAATATATGGGAAATAATGAAGAGGTGACCACGTCACCAACCAAAATGAAAAACCAAAATGTTGATAATAATAAAAAATATATAAAATTACAACTGGTATATAATCAAAGGTTAAATAAAATTGTAAACAAAAAATACAATGTAAAATGCTGCATAGAATGCAAAACATATCCATCTTTTGGTTACTAAATCATTTGTCACAAAATACACTACTGCAAAATGTCATATAATAAATGTTTTTCCGTAAATACTTGAAACAAGAACTTTGACAATACCTTATAAAATCTAACTTTTAACAAATTTTAAGCTGATGGTTTTTTAATCTAGATATTCCTAAACATGTATCTTTTAATTATACGAAAAACAAAATACATAGAACTAATATTAGAACTAATAAATAACAATGTTTAAAACCATAACTATTTTAATTTTAGACTGCTTTGTGTGTAAATTAATTTTTTTATGTAAACGAAATTAATTTGAATACAGTTAAAATTAATTTTGCAAACAAGTAACATAAAAGATATCGCTAAATTTTGAAATAAAATTGTTACAAGTTAAAGTGATTAACATAATTTGTTATATAATGGTTATTTTATGATTTAAAAAAACCCGAATAATGGTTTTAACATTAAAAAAATTGCGAATAGATAAGTTTGTACAAAGTTTACTATACAAGGTACCTTATTTTGGTATTCAAAATATAAATAGTTTTAAATTAATGTTTTATTAACTACAAAACAAAATGGCAAATAATTTTTCTTAATGTTTAATTGTATTATTATAAAATATATCTCTAGGTTTATCTTTGGTAATAAAATTTGTATATAACATTTGAAGCTCATTAATTAATAATCTATTAATTATTATAAAAAGCGTAAATTGCATTTAGTAATTCTGTTTATATAGGTGTTGTTCTTAAAATATAATTTTTTCATTAACTCGATATTTTAAAATAAATATTTGTCAGCAAATGTAAAGCAATTATTAAGTAGTTTCCATAATTTTCAATTCTTACTATTTATTTTTACAAGAAACAATCGGAGATAACAAATCAATTTAGTATTAAATTTTGAAAAATTCATAATGTAAATTAGTTTTATTTCACATATTCAATAAATACTTGCCCACATAAATCAAAACGGTTGGCCATATTCCAGACAATTGAAATGCAAAACTGTACAAAATGCAATAAATGATTAGTGGTACAAAGCTAAAGCTAGAATACAAAATCCACTTGAATTCATTTATTTCGTAAGATGATCCATTCGGCAAACCTCGGCAACCTCGTTTGATGACTACTAGTGAAGCCAAAAACACGGTGGATATTAGAAGTTGGACCACATCGGTGATTGTTCTATTTCAAACAAAAACATATCACTTTTTAACTGCACAGCTTTCTATGTTAGCCTTGAATTAAATTTTAAAAAACCTAAAATATCTATAACACGTACTTTTACATACGCTTACAGACGAAACTTGCAACTTTGAACAAATACCAATAAGATAAAATATGTTTTTAAGAAAATTAGCACCTTTATGGACAATAATATGATAGTGTCATTGTGTTACGTATTGTCGATTTCCAAATTCTATTCAGTACACAAAACGATTAACTCAAAATAAAGTAAATAATATTTAATAAAATACAAAATACGCAAGTTTTTAAAATGTAAGGCAATGACAGATATATAGTTATTTGATGCTGTTAAAACGAACTATGTATAACTTTGATTTTCTATCCTTGGAAATGTCAATTACTCAAATTTAAACATTGAAATGCACCCCATTGTTTATAATTTAAGAGATTGTTTTTTACAAAAATATAATTAATACAATTTGAATTGTTACATTGTATTTTAAGAAAAATAACTACTTACGTAAATAAACCAATTTTTTGAGCACTCCAATGATACGGTGCTCCAAGTAAATATAACGTTATATATTGCCGATCGCCCATTAAAGATACTTCACTTATAAATATAATAACAAAAGACAACATATGCGCTACTGTAATAATACCTAAGAACTAGTAACAAAATGGTGTGGATAAAAATGATTCCGACATGTAAGTTTAAATAATAAACATCAGCAACTTAAAATATTAATTTAATAGCTTAGGTTTATCATATTAAAAATTGTTGGGAGAAAAGTGGAAGAAATTGGCAAGCTATGTTTTGGTCTATTGGTGTGTTGTATGGCCATTTATTCTTATTTTTGTACTGTTCATTCCTCTTTACTCATTTCCATCTTGCTGTAAATACTTTTACATTTCATTTTGGTTGGTGACGTGATCACCTTTTCATTATTTCCCACAACTGTACGATCGATTTCGATAGTTTGATAAATATAACAAATGTAGAAAAATAAAAACGTTTCTTGGCTGGTAGACGGCATCTTTGTGAGGTCGCCACTGTTTGCAAACATTGACGAAGCCGCCTGATTTTTTATCAGGGTTATCTCCTTTAGCCCAACGGCTGCATATGGTATACGTATACCTTAATATGCCTTTTAAGTAGCCTGGGTGTATGCTTGCATCTAACCACTGTAGCGGTAGCCCAGTTATACTGCTGTGCACTAGGTCCTTGCCTAGGGGCACCTAGTCCAGGATTCACCATTTAGAGGATGAACGTTCAGAAATATCACCATCATTAGAAATTGAGACTTTGTAAGCATTATTCAAATCCTCAAAACATTAGTGTAAAATCAAACGTGATCCCGTATTGAATGCAGGTAATGGGGATCGAACCCAAGACCCTCCAGACTCGAGTTGAGCGTTGTGCTGCTAGAACCACCCATATCCTACGTAATATGTTATCTTTCTACTCTTCTTCCCTGTTCATTAACCTAACTCCCTTCCAATTCACTATTTCCCATTTGCTCCTAACTAAGCAGTCAAATGTTAATTATACAACCAATAGGCATAAAGTTGGCTTAACGCTCCACTTGTAACATGCCATTTTTCAAAGTTGTAAAAACCCGTAAATATAACTTGTAATGTTATAGTAAAACACTGCTTTTTTGTAGAAATAAATAAAAATTACTCGTAGTGCTTCACAGAGATGTTTTCACGCTCATCCTTCTACAACAATGATTTTCAGCCAATCCAATGCAAATAAGATAAACAGTATCTAGTTCAACAAACATTTAAAGTTACATATAACTAACGTAATTAATTTTGCACAATGCACTTTGATATTGTATTTTAAAAATAAACGTTTGTTTAATAATAATAATAATAATAATAATAGAATATTTACAAAGTAACATTTTAAAAAACGTACCTCTTTAAAATATCGGTTTATTTTAAAAATAATTTTGTTTAACTTTTGATCGTTCTTAATTTCATTTAAACAATTTGACGTATTTATACAAAGGTCACTTGTTGATGAGTTAAATGTGCAATTGTTATCATTTCCAATTTCACTATGTTTATCGATTATATCCAAATCAAGATCTTGCGTAGATGGCTGAATGTGATGCAGCGAAGTTTTTTGAGCATCATTTACAAGAAATTTTGTTTCAGGATAAAAATATAAAATAACCGTAGCCAAACCCAATAAAGCTAACGAAACAAGTACTACTACACTGTAACCAAAATGTTGAATTAGTGCACCTAAATAAGGATAATTAGAACAGAAAAAGGTTTTGAATTTATATGAATTGTCAGTGGGGGGGGGATTGAAAAATATCACTTGTAATAATCTATGCATTGCCATAAATAAAATCACAGAACAGACAATAAAGTCACAAATCATCTAGTCTTTTTTAAGCTCTAAGGTTGGTTTTTATGTAAAATTAAAGTCGTATATTAACAACTTTGACATCCATAAAAAGTGTGCGGAGGCTGTATGATTATTAATTCCTATATTCGTTTATTAGTATTATTTGCCTACATAAATTATAACAGAAAAAACAAACTAAGGACAGCGTTTATTCAGTCAAGTTAGAAGATTATCAATTCCACATAATTATACAAACAAGAGTATTTAAACTAACAAATGAATTCAACTTACAAATAAAAAAATATGAAAATAATAGTCAATAATTATAATATTTCTTAATGATTAACAAAATAGTCACGAGACTAGAAAATATTAAAAAGTGGATAATTAAATTGTTAGTAATCAAATTTCGTAATTCGAACTTGCTGCACATCCATTCAGTCCACAAGTACTACTTTGGCAAAGGTTTATTGACAGTAAAAACTATGGTTTACCATTAGCCACATGTGGATGCACTAGGCAGAAATCGGTCTCCCCCTTCAACAACATTTTGTGCACTACAAATCATCAAATATGTTTTATCAAACGTGCTATGACGTAATTTGTAAAAGCTGGTTAAATACAAAAAGAACCAATGTAAATCAGAGTTTGACATTTAAAAACTAATTAAACAGTCAATAATAAAACTGGACGCGAAACAAAGTTGGTAGAAGTAACACATTCAATTATTAAACCATGTAAAATTCAAAAATGAAATAAATATAATGAACACAACAAATTTAAAACTATGTCTAAAGTTACAACTTTAAATTTATAAACATCACTTTAGGTTGAAGTCGAATTTGCTACTTTTTTTATAAGCACAGCCTCCAACTTGAAATTAACCAATACAAATCGTTCAACCAACTAATCCTATATAGAGAGAAAGGGAACGAGAGATCGCTGTCAAAATTAGTGCACAACCACTCAATTCAAAGCTCTCGCAGATAAGTCATACTTTCAATTATCTTACATGAATGTCAAATCCTATCAAAAAGATTCATCACAAATCTATCTTCCACAACTCAACAAAAAGCATCGAGTCACAGCGAACAAATATTTTCTAACATGATGGTTCGTTTATTGTTAACTTTACAATAGCCAACATGGACAAAGATAATTTCTAAATTATGTGCAAATAAATGATTCAATCTAGCCCGTCCTAAGTCTGGATAAAGGAGTAAAAAATATATACTGCTACCGAAACAATGTAAGAGGGCGCCATTCCGGTAAATAACGGCAAAGAAGTGATCGCACGTATCTGGATGACAAAATTACACAGATTATAGGGTTCAGTGAAAGTCGAAAGGAAGCTCAATCTTCGATTTGCAAAATCTTCAATGCTAACGAGACTATGTTATTGTTGTTTTGCTGTAATTGCTGTCTTATTGCCCCATGCTTATTTTTAAAGCAAAAGGGTTTTGTATAATATATATATATATATAATATAACATACAAACATGCCGGGGTGGTCTGGCGGTATAGCGCTTGAATTCGGACCTCGGTGGGCATGGGGGTTCGAATCCCACCACCGGTCCACTAAAATGCGGGCCCACATTCGGCTTCGTTAAAATGTCCACTGCTAAAATATGACTTTCTCGTGCAAACATTCAAAGTAATAAACATTAAAAAGTGTCATCTTTATTGTCTTCACAAGCTGAAAAATATTAAATTCGATTGTCAGTAGCCCTTAACAATTTCTCATTTGCTAAATTATCATGTTCCAATTTGGTCCATTAAGATTCGGATGCAAGCAAATTGAATAGTAGTAGACACGATTTTACAAACGAATTTTGTCTCACTAAAAATATTGCAATACATGCATGTCATTGAAACATTCTGCCAATAATCAGATTTTAAATTGACGGTAAAGACAAAAAATTAAAGAATCTGTCCAACAGAAAACATTTTTAATAAAAATACTGTGTCACTCCAAAAATCCTAATTGTATTTTTAAATATTTTTTCATAAATATGTTTACCATTCATTTCTAATATAAATACAAAAATTGTTGTTGTTTTGTCAAACAACTCAAGGTTACCCCAAAATAGAAACTGAAATAATTTACCACAGGTGGCCACTGCTACACTCATGCACAGTGATAGAAAACCATCAAACGATTGAAAAATTAGCCAATTTTTATAAATATATAAATTTTCTGTGGGTTGTCTTGTATAATTAACTGTCCCATCGTCATCTTCTTTTTTCGAATTTTTAATTTGATCCATTAAAGACAGATCCATTAATGAAGTCAATAACAAGGCAGCAAAAGATATCATGTCACCACCAAAAATACCCACAATGCTACTTGAAATTATAAAATACAATGGGTTCAAATTAAACATGATGACAATACCTGTAGAAAAGAAAAAACAAATATCATTTTAACGGAAATTATTAAATATATTCGGTTTAATACAGTGCTTGACTTGAATCTGTGTAGGCATATATTCAATCGCCACCATCGGCCCACTAAATGCGGACTCTCGTTCGGCTTCGCTAAAATAACTGCTTGCTAAAACATGTTTCCCGTAAAAAATTCAAAATAACAACAGTAAAAAAACAATGTTAAATTCAGTTGAAACTAACTTTTTTACTTATACTTATATTATGCAAATACATTGCATTTATTAGATCATCAATTGGTGCTGTTGTAAAAAATCTATTACATATGTCATAAAATAACACTTTATTGATTAAGCACAAAAGATACAGAAAAATACTTACAGCTTTTAAAGTTAAAATTAACCTCGTAGTTACATATATAATAGAAAGATTGTTAAGGCTCAAAACCGTACCAACTATAAAACTCTTATCAATAAACAATTCTTCCATTCTATTATAAACATTAAACTATCAATTTGAGTTTACAAAGTCCCAGTTTCCAATAATAGTAATAATTCTATTTTCATAACGCCGTGTTGTGTATTCTAGACTAATACTAACTTGAATTATAAACAGAGAGTACAACAGTATAATTGGGTTTCCGCTTTGTCGGACAGGTGCAAGCACACAATCAATGTAATTAAAAGATATCTTAAAGTATGCTTATACCATATGTAATTGCTGGACTAACGGAAATAACCCTAACAAAAGTCAGGTGATGTTATCAAACAATGGCTCCATACAAGGATGCCATCTATCTATTATTTCTTTTTGTGTTTGTTACGTTGTAAGACCATTTCACTTTATCATTTACTTTCATATACATACATAGATATAATAGAAAAATAACCACGTCACAAACCGGTACAGCGGTACAGTGCTCAACTCAAAACTTAGTGAGCATGAGATCGATCCCCACCACCAGTTCTAAACGTGGACCTACGTTCGGATTCGTTAAAATGTCAACTGCTAAAAGATGTTTCACATATAAAATAAAATAAATTATACCTATATATAAATGTAGTTTTTACTATTAGTAGGTTTATTACGCTACATAATCAAAATAAACCTATTATATATATGTATATATAGTCCACAAATTTTAAATAAAATAAAAACTATAGTTGTTTTTAATATATAAGTATAAAAAGTTTATTCTTGTTTTATGTTTAATAAAAATCCAACCAAAAAATGTAATATTCAACAATTTTCAGACAATAAAATCATTTCACTATATCCACATTATTAAACAAGTCTTAATGAATGCAATTATAAAAAAGACGAAACCAACTTGCCTACATTAGCCACACTCAAAACTTTGCCAAACAAAATAAAAGCAAGAACATATCGGCGTCCAACTAGGTCAGAATAATAACCTGCTATATACGTAAAAATTATGCCAAGTCCAGTGCTAAATATATTCAATATTGCCAACAAACGCGCTGTTTTCAATTGCGCAATCTTTTTTCTATCATTGTCCAAATTTCCACTAAATATTAATTAACAAAATATTGTTGTTTCGTAACTTGAGATAATTTTTACAAAATAATAGTAAAATTTAATCAAATGTCTAAATTATTGGACAAATTATCTAAAAAATATTTTATTACAAGTAATTGAGTAAACTATATTGTTTAAAAATTTATGATATATTATTTTTTAACCTAAAATTATATTAAAAGTTACCTTTTTATCAGCTAAAGTAAAACAACCTACAAAATCAATTTTAACAAAATTTTATTTTCAGCTATAACCAAAGATTTTTTTATCCCAAATAGTAAAATTTTAACGTTATTTAGACTTCAACTTTATCTTAAAATCAATATCTAGGTTGTTGAACCAAGATATCCCCAAAAGCGTCCAAAACCGGTAAACAGAAAAAAACGGAATGCTGTGTTAACTTCATATTAATAAAACATTAACAAAAGTTTTATATAAAAGCGTACATAAAACAAATAAATTAGACTCTAAGTTACTGAGCAATAAAAGCAACTACTACAAGTAGAATAAAAACAATTTTGAATTTTTTTTACATTTTTTTTGTTATTATTAAATTATTATCTTTATAATAAAAAATATTTCAAAATTAAAAAATAATAACAAATATTTCTCATCAAAAAGGTTTATAATTTTTAAACAACCTTAAAAACATAAAGTTGACTATTTACATTTGAAACACATTTTGCACAATACAAAATTAATAAAAACATAATAAAAATTTTTATTATCAAAAGATTTTCTATTATAATAATATAAATATACTTACTCATTTTTATTAAAGTAACTGTTATTAAAATTTAAAAATAAAATAAATAATATGCTTTAGGTTATAATTTCCAAATAAACAAAAACCTAAATGTTCATAAATAATTAATCATTTGTGATTGTAAATTTAAACTTGTTTAAAATAAAAGTATATAATATTAATACATGTTAAATATATATTGTAGCAAGTTCGATTTATAAAGATTTATTTAAAGCAACTTAACTATCCAGGTTTTAGCGTTTTCCAATCATAACCAATTAATTAAACATTATTGATCATTATAATTATAAAGTTTTCTATTAAAAAATTACACCTTCATGATTCGTCAGTTCTGTTCACTTGTAATTTAAGTAATTATATTAAATTATTTTTTTAACATGACTAAATAAACGCTGTTCTTAGTTTAATTGGTTTCTGTTATTATAATTTATTTGAAAAAATAACTAATAATTAAATATTACTAATTAACGAGTATTGATTTAACCATCATACATAGATCTCATAATTGTAAAAATATAAATTTATTTCTACAAATGCAGCCAACATTAATAAGATATATTTTTTTAAACAAATAATAATATCTTTTAAAATATTGTAAATATAACACAACTTAACAGTTAATAACATTGTTTTACTAAAATTTAATAAAACGTTACAAAAATAAAATTAAAAACTTTAATTATAACACAAACATTTTTGTTACAATTATAATTATATATATATAACTAAAATTATAAAAAAATATAAACTTGTTTTAATTATATTAATAAAATTTGTTGAACATATTTTTTTTATTTTTTAACACGCAAAAACTTTATTTTTGTGCAATATATATATATATATATATAGAGAGAGAGAGAGAGAGAGAAAGGTTATAAAACATAATGACTTACAAATGAAAAGAAAATTGTTCAGTAAAAAACATTATTAATTGACTTGAAAAGAAATATGTCAAACAAAATCCCACAACACAGCAATAAACTCGACAACGTATAGTAGTAAGCATTTACCGCGCAATGATTAAAAAACTAGAAATATAAGTACTTAAAACAAAATATAATATTTTCATGTTGGTATAAATTAAAGTAATGCTAAACATATTTTTAGGTAAAAATAACTTAATTTATATCTAATAAAAATATACTTAAAATTGCAATAATTTTTTAATTAAAAGTAAAAAACACTTTTGAATCTGTACGATACGCTTGCGTAACGTGCGGATCAAAAGTAACCGCTTTTATTGTTGCTAATTGTTACGTGCTTGCGTTTTTGTTTTTATTTTTTGCATATTTGGGTTAATTTTTTTACCTATTTGTGTACGTGGTTTTTGGTGTATAACTGTGCGTTTTTAAGTGTCGCGTTTTTGTTGTGTTATTGTGCGTTTTGCTTGGCATCGTGCTTTAACACTATTTTTATTTTAATTCTCTATCAAAAAAATATTGCCGGTTTTTTCCCCAGTAATAGTACCTGTTTTTAAACTTCTATTTTGTTTTTATCTTTTTACATAGTTCTTTAGATATGGTTTCCTCTAATTCGTCCAGCTGTGGTCTTCAACGGTGCAAGAAGTCCGTGAAGGTTGGTATTTTCTGCGCCACCTGCAAAAATTGGTTTCACGAGGCGTGTTCTGGACTGTCTTCAGTGCACTACTCGTAACTTACAGATAGTCCTCTGGACTATAAATGCATGGACTGCAGATGTGAAACGGAGTTGCAGGCACTACCTTCTGACACCGTTCATAGTTATGGAAAATTAGACGAAATATTACATCTAGTCAGGGATAATAATACCCTGTCCTTTAGAATTAATGAACTAGACACTAAGATTACCTCTGTTACTAAATTTTTATCTAATCTAGTCGATAAGGTCTTTGACTCTTCTTCCAAATTTGACTCTGTCAATTCCTCCTTATCAAAACTGTCTGTCTCCCTATCCCAAGATATTGCCTCTCTCAAATCTCAAGTTTCTAGTCTTAACTCTTTATCTACAGTATCAAATACTGTTTTCAAACTTTCCCAAGAAGAAATCTTAGAAGGGACGAAAAGCTATGTTGACAGCATAAAACGTGATCGTAATCTAGTTGTCAGGGATATTAGCCTTGACATCACCAACTACAAAGAACTTATTTCTGACATAGTCAAGAAATGTCATCCTGAGGCGGGTAATTTCCTAATTGGCAGACTTTCCTGTAAGCGCCAACATACTGCCCCACCTATCCTGGTCTCTTGTGCATCATCTGAAGACAGTGAAACTGTACTTCGAAATTGGACTAGGGTGAGGGCACATTTTAAAGGGATTAAAGTTACGAAAGATTTACCTTTGTCCGAACGCTTAACTAGACTCTCCACGCCCCCTATTCCCCAAATCCACGCCTGTCCTATAGTGAAACTCACACCTCTTAGACCGGATATTGACATTGATAATCAGGATTTTTGGATTTCACCCCGGAGTTCTCACCGGCCCCCAATCCTCCACAGGTTAAGGCAATTATCCCCACTATTACCTCTCCCTCGGCTTTGAAGGTGTATTTCACGAATGCTTTGAGCCTTAACAATAAACTAGAGGAAGTTCATCTCCTTCTATCTTCCCCCTCGCCCCCACATTTGTTTGGCATTACGGAGTCATGGTTATCAGATGATGTACTTGACTCTGAACTCCACATGGAAGGGTATAGTGTAGTGAGACGAGATTCCCATTGAGGTAAATATGGGGGGTGTTTATTTTACGTCAAGGACGGGTTAACCTACTCGACTATCACAGTTCCTTCTATCCACACAGCTGAATATGACTTTCCTCATTTAGTTGTGGGGGTTAAACACAAAAACTCTATTCTCTCTGTTGTACCGCCCCTAACCTTAAACATCATTCTAACACTGAACTGGTAAAGGAACTCCGACATGTCCTCTCTCTACCGTTTAATCACTTCGTCGTTATGAGAGACTTTAACTGTCCCTTTATAAATTGGGCCACTCCTTCGATTCTAGTAAATGTCTTTGATTCTAATCTTCTGGATATTTGTGCCGTGTATGCCCTCAAACAGCATGTATTCTCCCTACTCGTTATAGAATCGGAACTAACCCTCTTGTCTTGACCTAGTACTCTCGAATGACACTGTAGATATTGATTCTATGTCCTTCCTTCCCCCTCTTGAAAAAAGTGACCATCTTGTAGTGACCTTTGTAGTACATTATCCGGTCCCTATCTCAAATACTTACGAACTTAAATTGAAACCAGATTTCAGGAAAACTGACAGCAGGGGACTTACAGGCTTCCTAACAAATACAAATTGGGAAAACTTATATACATATGATCTTGAAGGTGCCTATGCCTTCTTCAACAAGGTAATAAGTAAAGGGTTAAATCGCTTTGTTCTTTTCAGAATTCCTACACATACTAAGCCTAGGCTTCCTAAAGCCATATCCAGAATGATTCATAAGCGGAATAAGGCCTTCTACTTGTGGAAAGCTACAAAGCTACCTTGTTTCCACTATAGATACCTAGATACTCGTAATAAATGTACTAGACTTATTAGAACGCACAGAGGGAACCCATTACACAAACTTTTAAATAAAGCTAAGTTTAATAAAGCACTCCTATTCAAATTTATCAGGAATAAGCGGGTGGACACTTTTTCCTTCCCTCGTCTTAAAGATCAACAAGGTAAGGAAATATCAGGTCCTTCTAGTTGTAACTTGTTTAAAGAATTTTTTAACTTGGTTTTTCAAACTTCCGGAGTTACTCAGTCTCTCCCTACATCTGAGTGTCCACCTATAACACCTCTAGCAATCTCTAAGCTCTCAGTCTCAGACTGCCTTAGGCACCTTAAGTCTATGTCTTGTGGTGCTGATGGGATATACCCTAGGATTCTGAAAGAATATGCGGAGGCATCAGTCTGTTGATGCTATCTATTTTGACTTTGCCAAGGCTTTCGATAAAGTTCCACATAATCTTCTTATCGCAAAGCTCAAGTCAGTAGGGATAGTAGGGTCCATTCTAGCCTGGATTAAAGATTTTCTCTCCGACCGTACTTTTAAGGTTCGGGTAGGGGCGGATACTTCCTCCTAATGTCCTATCTCCTCTGGGGTTCCTCAAGGGTCTGTCTTAGGCCCCCTATTATTTATCCTCTTTATAAATGATTTGCCTTCTGCCGTTCACTCTAATATTCTGCTTTATGCAGATGACGTTAAGATCTGGGGGACCAACCCAGAATTACTTCAAGCTGACATTCTTGATATCTTCAATTGGTCTTTGAAGAATCAGCTCCCACTCAATAAGAATAAATGTCAGCACATTACTTTCGGTCGACCGTCTGGCACGGTTTTTTATATTCCTCCTAACTCACAGCCGATAAAATCAACTAATTCTATTAAGGATTTAGGAGTTATATTTGATTCTTCGCTTAACTTTACTGAACACCACTCTTTGGCTACTTCAAAATGCTTCAGGCTCATTAAGTTTTTTACAAGAAATCTTGGTAAGATCCCACCCAAATGTCTACGCCTTCTTTACATGCTATACCTCAGACCTCACCTTGAATACTGTGCTCAGGTTACATCTCCCATTCTAAAATCTGACGCACTTAGATTAGACAAGGTACAGAGGGCGGTCACTAAAAAGCCTCATGGGTTTAAGAACCTTTCTTATCCCCAAAGGCTCAAATCCCTAAAATTATTTCCTCTACGGGATAGGCGTCTCCGGGGTGATATTATCCTGACTTATCAACTTTTCAATCCGGCTCTCATGTGCCCTTTTTTACTTTAGCCCAAAATTCACTCAGGGGACTTAACCTTAAATTATCTAAACCTAGATCTTTTTCCAGATTGAAAAGTCGTCACTTTTCACACAGAGTGATCACTCCATGAAACAATCTGCCTGGCAGCGTCATCTCTGTGTCCTCACTTTCAGCTATCAAAAAGGTATATGACAATTATCAGCTCTCCAAATTCATTTGATCTATCCTTTTACCTCTGACTAACTTCTAGTATCCTAATATTCAACCATGTTAATTTAATTTAATTTTTATTATTATTAATCTTCTGATAAACTGATAAACAGAACCGAGGATCAAAAGGAGTTTACTCCTACTCAACTCGTGTATTCAACTTAAACCTAAATAGTATTTTTTTAATTAAAAAGTTTTTATTAAAAATACATTATATAATTTTAAATAAAAAATACTTAAAAATATTTGTTATACTAAAGTATTTTTTAAGGTTAATTTAAAATATAATTTTAAAAGTTATATTTTATACATGTTCGTTTACAAATATTTTTCAATTATTTAATTTAAAGTCTGTTTTTTTGTTTCTTGTTTTATGTTTTAAAAATTGTTTAGTAAAATGCAGTTGTTAAATAGGAGTTAAAAAGTTTAGTTTTTTATGCGATTGCTTAGTAACAGGCATATATTTCGGATTATTTTTAACAATATTTCACAATTATGATTTCTCTATTTAGTTAATTTTGTTTTTTTATTTATTTTTATGGATATAAATAAGATTTTTTAATGTTCGATAAAAAGATTGAGATAATGCATATATTATCTTAAAAATTAATTTAACTTTATATTCAGTTTTACAAAATATATTTTTGAATAAATGTTATATATATATATTTTTGAATAAATGTTATATATATATATATATATATATATATATATATATAAACCAATACTGTAATATGGTGGTTATTTTTGTAATGATACTTTTGTAAGGAGTTTGTTTGCTTTAACTATTTTTTCTTAATACACATACAGGTGAACATTACGTATATGGGTATATTTTATTAATAATTATACTACTGGTTTATGACTTCTCCAGAAATTTATCACGAAAGGCAATGTCGCATGCTTTGCGCTTTGCATGCCTTGAATAATATATTCCAAGATCGAATATTTACCAAGCAATGTCTGGACAAAATCGCCGATCATTTAAATCAAACCAATTTTATTAATCCACATCGCAATGTGCTCGGTCTTGGAAATTATGATGCCAACGTTCTTGTTTTGGCTTTGCAGCAATGTGGTTATGATATTGTTTGGTGTGACAAGCGCAAACGTGTTTTGGATCAAAATTTGAATTTCAACAATATATTTGGATTTATATTAAACACTTTATCCTATCGACGCATATTTAATATTACTGTACCCTATGCTGGATATCATTGGATTGCTTTTAGGAAAATTTTTTACAATAACAAATATGCCTATTTTAATTTAGATTCTAAGCTTAAAGAACCCATTGCTATTGCTTCGACTGATGATGAATTTCTTGAGTATATCGATGGTCGACTCAGGGAATATCCAGATACGCAACTTTTGTTTGTGGTGACTCAGGAAGTGCTGCGAGATAGATCATGGACTTACCGAAAGGATTAATCCTAATCTGGTTCAACTGGTATGCATTGATTAATGAATAATACCAGTGATATTAAAAAACATTGAAGTTGTTTTATTTTTCTAACGTATTTCTTTGAATAGTGGATGGATTTAATTAAGTATGTTATTTTAATTTAGGGTATTACTTTCTTGTATGTTGTTTTTATTGTTGAATTATTTATAAATAAAATTTTTTTGAGGTAACATGAACTTGTTTTGGATATGTTAGTAGTTTTTTATTATGCATATACGTATGTTTCTTTAATCTTTAAATTAGGGAATTAATAATTCTATAATTTTAATAGCCTTATTTTAATCAGTTAGATAATTAAAAATTGATTAAGTTATTATTAAATACATTATTTTATATTGGATTTGGTAATAATTTGTTGGATTTAAGTAATAATTATGAAGTTTTCATTTTAACGATGGTCGTAATGTGGCATTCATACCTCTGTGTGTAGCGGTGACCTTTATGGCAGATGGATGCAAGTATACACCCAGGGTACTTAAAATGTTTCTTAAGATATTCGCATACAATCATCAGGGATAAACATCTGCTACCGGTTATTATCACCCAGGGTAATCCAAATACCAAAACGTCTGCAAAAACATCCTTTTTTGTAATGTATACTTAAAGAATGACATTTGAGGTGTGCTGACTTCAAATGTTGATTTCATCCCGAGTTAAACCCCTCCAATCAACTCTGTTGGCTGCATAGGGTAAACAAACGGACGCCTAATTAAGTAATTTATTTGGACGAGGGGGCTTGGCATAAATAAAGGGACTGAGATTGCGTGCTATAATGTCCGTCCAAATTTTCCGTTGGCCACCTGGCCTTCTTTTCTATTAGAGTAATGGATAGGTTTCCATAGCTATTCTGGCTGGATGAGTGGGCGATCTACTGTAAAACATGACTAATCCATTTTAATCGTCTTTTTTTACTGTGCTAGAAATACATGGCCAATAAATGTTAAGTGACTTACAAATATCTGGGAATGGTCGAAATATTTTATTAGTTATTAAACAAGTGCGTTCAATAGAGGATAAGGAGCAAAAGCATATGGATATGGATATTAAACAGCTTTACTCAAAATGAACAAGCATTTGTATATCCACTTGGGTGAGAGTACAAGTTTTGCATGCATAAAGTAGAATGGAACACACTAAACTGATATATTTTAATGCACCGGTATTCGCATATCACATATTGCCGATGGGTTAAGAGAGATAACCTTGACAAAAGAATTTGGCGGCTTCGTCAATCTTTAGGAATCCTACCGTTTTTATTAACTAAGAAACTTTGTTTTTCTTTTACTTTTGGTACAGTTAGAAACGGTTTTTCAATGTGCTGCATTTTATATATAGAAACAATGGAGAAATAACTATTAAACTAATTAAAAAGTTTAATATAACTCTCCAGACATATAAAACGTGTGTATTACTACATTTTAATAATTGGTTGTTGATAAATTCGTTTTGTTATTTTCAAATTTGCAAGGCATCTCAGAAAATTAGTTTCTATTATTCGTAATATGCATGGGCTTCTAATACTGGTGAAAATTGTTGATATTGTCTGTATGATTATATTCCGATTAAATTAACGCAAATTTTTACTTAGAATGACATTGGTTTAGGTACACGTTTGACTTGTAACAATATTACAAACAATCGCTTTCGAATGCTGTAATATTGACATTTTAAATTGCTCAACCGTTTATTGTTTACTTGTAGGGAGTTATTTAAACAAAATTTTAAATCACTAATTATTAAAAAAGTGAATACTGCTTGCTGCTTTAATTTCTGTTGACGACTACAATCTCGATTTCGTCTATCTGTGGTACATTGTGGAATTAGACAAATACAGATATAAACTGAATTTCCATTATGACGAATAGGTGCGAGCATACGCTTGGGTAATTTTCAAATATATGTTTACCGTATGTAGCTCTTTAGAGCTAATTGTGCGAATAATAGGACAATTTTACTAATTCCATATGTTAGATTAAAACATTTGTTCACATTTCTGTATTTATATAACAACTACAAAAGTCGATGTTAAAGCCACACGTCTTCATTAATTCCACGTTTGCATAGCATCTAGAATAGTTTCCTTCCTTTGTTCACGGGTTTTTGGAGGTATGTATGGATATGTCAGTCTATCGACTTTGCAATTGTTTCCAAGATAAGGTCCCGGCCGAAGTAATGCAAAGATCATCCAAGTACGTTCCTGACCATCTTTCCTCTCCATCTAATCGGCATTTAGACAAATCAACGTTACGATACGTGAGATTGCATCAGGATTTCTACGAAAAAAGTGTTTAAATCAGTGCAATCTTCGTTGTTGCGATACCAATGAAGTAAGATAATGAAAGGGATGCTAATGATCCTGAGGATTTGAGTAATGCTTATAAAGTTTCAATTTCCAATGATGGTGATATTCCTGACTGTTAGTCCTCCACGTGGTGCATCCTGGACTAGGTGGCAACAGGCATCTAGACTAATAACAGCAGGGTCCGAGTGCACAGCGGTATAACTGAGCTTCCGCTACGGCGGGTGGGTGCGAACATACACCCAGGATAGTTAAAAGGTATCTAAATGTATACGTATATTATATGTAGCTCTTGGGCTAAGGGATATAACCCTGACAAAAAATCAGGCGGCTTCGTCAATCTTTGCGAACAGTGGCGACGTCACAAGGATGCCGTCTACCAGCCAAGAAACTTTGTTATTCTTCCACGTTTGTCTACGCTTGTCAAGCCATTGAAATCGATCGTTCTATATGTCGTATAAATATGGGAAATAATGAAGAGGTAATCACGTCACTAACCAAAATGAATGAAATAATAATGAAATTGGAGGTCATTTCGAACTTGGCGGTCATTGATCATCCAATCCCTTGATTCGGAAGATGCAAAATGGATGTTGTTTTAAATATATCTAAGACATCTTGCTTCAAATTGATTAAACTTTGTGATCTCTGACTCTGTAAAAATCTAGATTTCAGCTGTGTACAGATGTATTGTGTCAATTATTGAAGAGAAGATGTTTATCTGCGTGTTTGGATTGACAGTTTTTCATTTCCATAGCGGATTGACAAGTTTTCCATACTCGACAGCAGCCCAATAAATTCGACGATTTACTTCATTAGATGGACCACCATCAAAAGTAAACGAAGAGCTCAGATATATAATTTTTTTAACATATGGAAGAATTGAAGCAATTTTATGGACTAACTATTGAGTTAATTATTGTATAATTGGGTAATACTTTTATAAAGCCCAAAATTACAATTAACATTTCTACCCTTTTCTAAAAATCAAAATGATTATGTTATTACACATGAACAATATAAATGTTAAATTGATACTTATTATTTAGTATGAGGTGACATTAATATAAACGGCCTCATGTTTAATATATTGGTACATTGTTATTTTTGTGACTGGTCGGTATAGAGGGACAGCGCTTGACACGAACATTGGTTGGCATGGATGTAGTCTTTACAACCGACGCACGAAATGCGGGCCCACGTTCATTTTTGCCAAAAAATGTCGACTGTTGAAAGATGCACTTTCTGTCAGAACGTTTCAAATAGTAAAAAATTTTTTAATCGATCTATTCTGACAAAGGTTGCGCTTTACACAACGTGTGTGTGGTCTATTATTTGAATATTTGCCTGAAAATACTTTTCAACAAGTGGCATTTGAATAAATTAAACCAAAAAGGTTTAAAATCACACTGGCTATGATCTTCTAAATCAGGATTATTGGAATAAAAAACAACCAACGCAATGCTAAAACCAGTGCACAGCGTCAATTTCTATTATTAGAAATAATGCGATTGTTATACTTTGTTTATGAAATAAGTAGTCAATTAAAAAAAAAGATTATCTATTGAATTACATTTTAAATGCTTTTTATCAGCATTTTTAATTGACTTATTAACGCGGTTATTATATAGTTTTAGTTTAGTTAATTTTAAATATATATATATATATATATATATAATGATCCTGAGGATTTGAGTAATGCTTATAAAGTCTCAATTTTCAATGATGATGATATTCCTGACTGTTCATCCTCCACATGGTGCATCTTAGACTAGGTGCTAAAAGGTATCTAGACTATTAACAGCAGGGTCGGAGTATACAGCGGTATAACTGGGTTACAGCGTCGGCGGGTGGATACAGGCATACACCTAGGGTACTTTAAAGTTTCTTGGTTGGTAGACGCATCCTTGTGACGGCTCCTAGTGACTGGATTGTCTGATTTTTTGTCAAGGTTATGTCCCATATGGTATACGCATACACAAAAATACCATTTAGGTATTCTGAGTGTATGCTTGCACTTAACAGCCCAGTTATATCACTACAGTCGATCCCTGCTATGTTAGTCTAGGTGTTTGGGTGCACCTAATCCATGATGCACTACGTAGAGATAACGGTCAGGAATATTGCCATAATTAGCAATTGAGACTATGTAAATATTAATCAAATTTTTATAATTATTAGCATCCTTTCGTTATTTACGATTTACGGAAATGTACAAAAATAAATTAGGGTAATAACTTGACCATCGTTTAAATATCTGTTCAAGCGTAAATATTTTAGATTTACCTTTAGTTAGAAAAAAAAGATTTGAAAGTTTTATCTGTCGAGTTCAATTTAGCTAAGGTATTCAACAGTGTAAATGAAATTTCACATAATAAATAATTAATAACGCCCTAGTTTTGTCAAGTTTGATTCAAACATTGACTTGAACGAATAGCTTATTCAATAAATGAACCTCATTTTTATTGTATTTTTTTTCTTTATTTCTATATCAATGCACGCAAGGATTGCTTTTCATAGAATAATGGGAAACCTATTTTTGAACGCGCCAACCAATATTTCCATTTAGCTTACAATAGGCATAATTTTCAAAAATTTTGTTATGCACGACACCTAAGAGTTATTTGTTTCATTGTAATATGAATGACAATTATCAATTAGTACATTTGTTGGGTGTGTTCACATTTCAACGTTTCTGAACAATCACGAACTCCGTTCATATGGGTTTATGAATTTGCAGAAATAAAATTTTAATAGTTGACAATCTATATTTGAATAAGCCGATCATGCAAGCAACACCCTGGTCAAAATTTGCCAAATATACTTTTAAGCTTGGCCTAAAAATTGAAATGTAACGATAGGCCGAATGGAAAACAATTGTATAAATGCAAATGTTTATAAACAAATTGTGATAAACAATGTTTCGTCCAATGCGTATAAAAAATGCCAATTTTAAAAATTCAACAATTGCGTTTAGTCAACTTAAAGCATGTCTAGTATAAAATTATCCAGTTTCCAATGGTATCATCAAATATTGCCTAGTTACTGTAAGCGTGCTTCAATCAACATGCATTTGAATTTAGTGAATTTAGACAAACAACTCAACTGGTTTGATATAAACAAAAATATTCCTTTTTGGTACATGTAAATAGTAAAATCTCCATTGCTAAATCCTTATTCTGTATCTCTATATTGAGCGTATCATGTGGATTTACACATGCTGTAAAATTACCCAATAAATTGTAATGATTACGTACGTTTTGTACAAAATAAAAAAGTACTCATTAAATTACTTTTTGATTTTATATTCGGCTTTCAAAATGCACGTATATTAAAAATAAAAACTAGTACTAAAATAGTATAGCAAGTCATACGACAAAATGATTGGTAACCTTGTTTCATTTCATTTTACAAATGACATGCACGTGATCTTTATACACACAGTACCAATACACTTATTTATTTATTTGTTTACTACTTCGAATGTTTTACGGAAAACATCTTTCAGCAGTGGACATTTTAGCTAAGCCGAACGTGGGCCCTCATTTTAGTGGACCGGTGGTGGGATTCGAACCCCCATGTCCACCCAGGTCCAAATCGAGCGCTGTATCGCTAGACCAACCCAGCAATAAACTTAATGTTTAGCTTGATGATCTGTACACGTTGGTTAATAACAAGGCAGTGTTGTTGAAGGTAGATCCAGCAACCATGTTTCCGTAAGATAAATTACTAAAGCAATAGTGGGAACACGCACTCCAGTATCCAATGTTCATATAGGGACGATAGGATCAAGACTACAATAGTACATTTCAAGCAGCTTAATTTTAAAAAAAACGTCTTGTCTAATTAAAAAGTTCACGTCAAAGATGAATGTTGGAAAGGTGGACAGTAATATCATGTGCCGGGGTGGTCTAGCGGTATAGCGCTCGAATTCGGACCTCGGTGGACATGGGTTCGAATCCCATCGCCGGCACTAAAATGCGGGCCCACGTTTGGCTTCGCTAAAATGTCCACTGCTGAAAGATGTTTTTCGTAAAACATTCAAAGTAGCAAACATAAAATTAAAAAAATAAATAAAAATAATCGTCCTCGGAACAGACATTTCTCGTAGCACTTCTCTAGTAAAAGTAGCAGCTTGAGTAGAAGCACCTGTTATATATATATATATATATATTACTTTAAGTTCAGGGATGTTAGTGATCCATCATCGGGAATAAATATCCCCTACCGGCTATTATCACCCAGGGTAATCCAAATACCAAAACGTCTGCAAGAACATCAACTTTTGTAATGTATACTTAAAGAATGACATTTGAGGTGTGCTGACTGCAAATGTTAATTTCATCCCGAGTTAAACCCCTCCAATCAACTCTGTTGGCTGCATAGGGTAAACAAACGGACGCCCAATTAAGTAATTCATTTGGACGAGGGGGCTTAGCATAAATAAAAGGACTGAGTTCACGTGCTACAATGTCCGTCCAAATTTTCCGTTGGCCGCCTGGCCTTCTTTTCCATCTGGGTAATGGATGGGCTTCCATAGCTAGTCTGGCTGGATAAGTGGGCCATCTACGGTAAAACATGGCCAATCCATTTTAATCATCTTTCTTTTAATGTGCTAGAGATACGTGGTCAATAAATGTTAAGTGACTTACAAATATCCGAGAATGGTCGAAATATTTTAGTTATTAAACGAGCGAAACCATATAGAAATGGACAGGAATATATTGCATTGCGGTTGGTAGCGTTGTCGCCCCTCCATGACTTCTATATTTGTACACGCTATTAAATGGTCGACAACAATGTATTCAAACAAACAGATTAATAAGGCTTCGTGGCTGGTAGTTCGGCATCTTTATGACGGTTTTACTGTCTACAAGGATTGACAAGACTGCTTGACTTTTTGTCAGAGTATCTCCTCTAGTTCAACGGCTTCATGTGGTTTACGCATACTTGAAGATACCTTCTAAATATCTAGAGTGTTTGCTTGTACCGATTCGTCAAGGCAGAAGTACAGTTATACACCGTTATACGCTCGATTCCTGATTTGTATTAGTCCGAGTTTAGCATGCACCGCATTGTCAGCTTTACTTAAATCCTCAAAAATTGTTAACATTCAGAAATAAATAAAAGTATTTTTAAATGCAATGTATTTCACTTAAAAAAAATAACGTACAAGACATAATTACTTTTGTTATTAAAAAAAAAAAACGCATTTGTACAATAAGCATCTTAAAGCCCCATGCGTTAAACAAAATCACTGTATTTTGCGTTTCATGCCAACCTTGTGGACCGCATGAAGACCACCAACAGCAGGCAAAGGTTTGACAAAATCCAACTTGGATGTGACATGAACCGCTTCTCGACTCGGTTCGAGAGCATCGTTCGTATTCAACAACTGCCTGAGCAGTGCTCTGGCCGAAGCGGGCCTAATACCAATGCGTGTCTGACCCAAAGCCCATGTATCACTAGCGCGAATCATAGGAAAAATCAAATGATTTTGAATGACATCACGAAGTCTGGGTCCGATAGGAAGCCTTTCGATTGATGATTTTTTACTTTCGTCGCCCGGCAATTCGACGACCTTTTTGCACGCCGCCATACGACCTAGAATGAGTTCGAGTGGAACTTTGACAGTTCTTGACAATTCTTCGTGTACGCCAGATTCTTCGATACGCAGGGCACTGAAGGGCTTGCTTATGGCCAACATGCACATGCACAAGGAATCTTGAAAGTCGTCTTCATCACGCTGTTTAGTTTGAACTGTAGAAAATAAGAAAAATCAATACGTGCATTCTATAATAGCGTAGGCGAATAATAAATAAATGTAATGCAACAAAATTGCAAAATGTTTGCACCTTTTTCTGATCGATCAATTGTAGCAATTGCGCCATCTGCAATCATTTGCAAATACCAATGCGGAGAAGCCATGATGGAAGAACGAAAAAGAGTTTGATAAATTGTCAAAAAACGACTAGTCCATACAATGCACTGTACAAATCCATCCATACTCATTATCTGAAAAAGAAACAATATACTTTGAATTAATTGTGACGAGATTTAAACGATGTCCTTACAATTTACTTAATACTGTGAATATTTATATATATATATTTGCCCATCAAAATTAATGGACAAAATATTTGTTACTGTTGATTCCTTTACATATCTGGGAAGCATCATTGGTAAAGATGGAAAAACCGAAATTGATGTTAAAGCTAAACTTAAAAAGGTAATGTCAGTCTTCCATAGACTCAAATCAATATGGTCATGTTCTTCCATTCGCCTGAAGACAAAACTTCGTTTATACGCATCAATAATCATTCCTACGGCAATGTATGGGAGTGAAACATGGAAACGAACGGACAAGATCGGTAAGATGGTGAATGTTTTTCATCGCCGGTGTCTTAGAAGCATTTTAAAGATTACCTGGCGCGATCACATTTTAAATGATGAGATCATGAGAAGAACTGACTCTCGTTCAATCCATGACATCATTAAAATTAGACGAAGAAAATTACTTGATCAAATTCTACATTTACCGCACCCGAAGGACCAGCAAGAACGGTTTTGGAATGGACAATTGTAAAAGGTAAAAGAAAGGTTGGCAGACCATTGAAAACTTGGTTAAGAACTATTCGGAAAGATCTAATTGAAATGAATGTTTCATGGGATCAAGCAAAACGTTTGGCAGAATGTTCAAATAAATACATGGAAACATTTTGTTGTCTCATGTTCCCTTTGAATTACGAGACTTTGTTGTTGTTATTTTTGCTGTAATTGTTGTCTACTTCCCATGCTCATTTTATTAAGCAAAAGGTTTTGTAATAATAATAATAATAATATCATTCACATTTCTACAAAACTATTGATTGATTGTAATTCTAAGGTTGTAAAAATATAATAAAGGCGTGATTCTAAGTTTTATATATGGTCAAGGGAATTAGTGAGTATTATAATGTGTACATACATCCAATATGCTTAAAAAGTATCTAAAGGGAGTTAATCCTGACAAAAATAAGTCCTTATACCTTGTGTCAATTTTTATGAAAGTTCGATCGCAGAAAAAATACGAATGAGTCGCTAAACCCCTCAGGGGAAGGACCAAAGTTGACAAGATTGGGCTGGAGGAAAAACAAGGTTCTATTCTTGTTGACCAATAATGATGAGTCTAACTCAACTTGCTACTTCAGCTATAGTTTCCAATGGATTAGCTCAACCAAACTAGTTTTCGTCCTGGTATGGGATGCGTTGATGGACTAACATATTCCTACACGCCTCCAAAAATCGTGAATGGTAGAGGAGGATTATTCGAGATGCTATGCAAACTTGGAATTGACAAAGATGTGGCTTTACCACTAAGCTTTTTTGTTGTTGTTGTTGTACACGTAAATATCATCGACAATTTGTATATCAGTTATCATGACGTCAGAGGCTACCGATGCTGTTCTTCCCAATGTAAGTCAATTTACGTATCATGGTTATTCGATTACTTCTATTTTTTTTTAAAACGTTTATTACTTTAAACGTTTTACGAGAAACATCTATCAGCAGTGAACATTTAGCGAAACCAAACGTGGGCCCGCATTTTAGTGCCGGTGGTGGGATTCGAACCTATGCCCACCGAGGTACAAATTTGAGCGCTGTACTGCTAGACCACTCCTGTACGGAGATTCATCTAAAAAAGTAAATCGTCGAATTTGTTTAGCTGCTGCTGCGTTTGGCAAACTTGCTAATCCATTATGGAGACGAAAAACATAATTCCAAAGACAAAGATGAACATTTTCTCTTCATTGGTTCGCACAGTATTTCTGTACGCAGCTGAAACCTAGACTCTTACAGGGTTAGAGATCATGAAGCTCAACAAATTTCAGGCAATATGTCTTAGATATATTTGCCACAACACTCATTTTGCATCATCCGTATCAAGGGACTGGACGAAAAAGATCAGTAACCGCCAAATTCGAGATGACCTCCAATTTTACGAACTTCCTTCTTTGATATTGCGACAACGTAGATTGAACACGTTCTTCGTAAAAATCCTGATGCAATCTCACGTTGCGTAACTTTGGCTTGTCCAAATGCTGATTGGAAGAAAAGGAAAGGTGGTCACAAAACGCACTTGGATGGATGCTGTTTGGGACGATCTTCACTCTATTTTGGCCGGAACTTTATCTTTATCTTGGAAACAATGGCAACGTCATTGGACTAACATATCGGTGCACGCCTCCGAAAACCGTGAACAGTAGAGAGGTATTATTCGAGATGGTTTGAGAACTTGGAACTAATAAAGAGGTGGCTTTGCCACCAACTTTTATTACATATTATTATTATTATTAAACGACAGGTTCTAGTCCCATCACCAACATCAATTGCAAGTCTTTGTACGGTTTTAATAAATGTGCATTTGCTAAAAATGTTTTCTGCAAAAAAAAAACAAGCAACAAACTCTATACTGATATAATTTGGTTTTCATAGGTTAACATATTGATGCAAAACATCTTTAAGTAAATAGACACTTAGCAAAGCCAAACAAACGTCCGCATTGAACCTATATTCACTTGATTTCGATTCTAACACTAACGCCCTCTTTTATGCAAATACCGATTGCTTTAAGCAAACGACTTACTTCATAATTTGGTTGAGCAAACCCAACTAGCCATACATAGGATTGGGGGAATTTTGTCAATAGTATGCGTCGTTCAGCAACATAGTACCAAAGTTGCAAAAACAAGCAATAAATTTGTTCATAATACACGACAAACATGTCATCTTTCTCACGTTGCCTAATATGATTCAAAACAAACGGTGTTTCTTTTAAAGTATATATGAGTGAATCGAGTAACGCTTGATCATTTAAACTAGTTTGATCCAATACCAATTGACGAAGAATTTGAAGCATTTGAAAAATATCTGCTAAAACATTCGAATGTAAACCTTCTTTAAATGAAGATGGAAGTTGATTGGGTTCATTTGAAAACGTAATATGTACAGGAGTGTTTGGACATTTCAATTTACTAGGACGCAATCTTGGCTCTGACTGTTCCAGTATGCATTTGTTGGGATTGGGTTTGGAAGCGAGTTTAGACGAATGCAATAAACCGGCACTGTTTGATATTACATTGGCAAATAGTAAATCAAACAAAGTATGTGGAAAAGGTGGTTCTAAATATGGCCTTTGTTTACACTGTGCTCGAAGCACAATGTGCATTAGAGTGGGAATACTGGGATGATCTAATAATATTTTAGTCTTTTTGAAAAGCATTGATAAACCAGCACAATCGGAGGGTTGATAATCTTGATGCAAAATCCATTCAAAACAAACCCTTGAAGTAAACACCAGCATACATGTAGACCAGGATAATAAAGAAGGAAGATTGGTACGTTGTTTGATAACACTTTCCGTTAATTTTGGTAAAATGTTTTCTTTCAATCGTACAACAGTAGTCCATATCTCCTCACTTTCCAAATCGGAGCGATCACAATTCCTGAAAGCACTTAGCTCCAATAAACATAAACAAGTCGTAAAAATGCAAATAGTTATACTCTGAGAATGAAGGCAATTCTCCAATCCATCCAATAAAATACATTTTAAAGATTTTCTAACAGAGAAAGGCATTCTCATAAAGATAACACGTAACTGACGTATTTTTTCAAGATATGATGAAATAGGCTTATGATTAGGAATAACATTATCCAAGTTTCGTGATATTTGGGATAGAATAGAAGGAACAACAGACCGATGTTGGATGGGTAAAGTATTAAAAAAACTGGTAAGATATTCTGAAGACGTTGGTTGATCCTCCATAAAGAATGAAAACTGTAAAAAATAAAATATTAAAACAATTAAATTATTAACAAAATTCTCACAATACCTGAAATAAAATTTCACTCTAGAAAACAAAATATAAAATAACCTAAAAGTTCTTATAACTACGTTACTCAAAAATCCATTTCAATGACTTTTCTTCTCGCGTAAAATACTCTGTCAGTGACCATAAAACATTATCTATAGATCATTCTATTTTACAAAAAAAAATTAATAGTATTTCAAATTAATCAATACAAAACGCCTTTTCTTTAATCATTCTAAACATCACCATCTTACTTCTAGTGAAATATCACCTGTTTTCTACATTCTAGATCAGGAAAGTAGTCTTATTAAGGTAGTAACTACCATTAAAACTCTGTGTCACGTCTTCCCTTTGGCTGCTTTTCATCAAACATCATTCAATTGTAGTTAAAATGCCTTCCTATAACAAGGTTCTGTAAAAATCCATTATCATTTTTAATACCTTACTAATCCTATGTTCTTAATTCTAATTTCATTATAACAATGCATTTCTCATCTAGATTACATCCCCTACATTAAAAAGTGTTACTGTATAGTTAAAACCATAAAAAACTCTACAAACTTAAAACTTTTCCAAATGAGAAACTGGTTAGATGCGAGCTCATCGATGCAAGCATTTCAATCCTAAAGCTAACTCCGAACAAATATGTGTTCGCATTTTGCATAGGATTATCATCGCCTAAAAATTAAACCTGGTACTGTGGTAGAGCTACTCCATATCTTACTTTAAAAGAACAATAAAAAAACGCTCCTATTAATTTTTCTTCCTATTTCAAAAATGCATCAACTTAATGCTACACGTCCATTGGAGCATTATTCTTCTTTCTCTTTTGTTTGAAAATTATTAAAGTGTTTTTGCATTGCAATACGTAACTTGTTTTATTATTACTTTTGTAAATTTATAATTTGTGCTCGTTTTCCATAATTGTTAACTCCCACTATCTACCTTAATTTTGTCATAATTTGAAATTTTTTGTGACTAATCCTCCTTTACCTTACCATCTATTTCATATTTCCCCTGGCAAATTTGAGAACCAAATTCAAGTGGCGTTTTGGCCTACTCAACTAGTGTACAATCGTAAATCCTAAAAAATTCTAAAATTATTTTAAAAAACGTAGATATAATTTCTTAAAAATTCACTTCCAAATTAACATAAAACCATACAAATTAATCATCATAATTTAATAAATTATAAGTACAATATACAAATATATCTCTTAAAATTATTACAGTAAAATATATATTTAACTTTCGATTACCTATTTAACTCGTGCATCAACCTGAAACCTGAAACCTAATAATCACATAATTTAAAAATAGTTTTATTATACAAATTAAGTTTTCGTTAACACATTAGTTTCTTCTAATTTAATTTAAAATTTTAATCTAGCTTTAAAAAATGTTTCCTAATAACGACTTGCAAAACCTCATTTTCAAGAAACTGGACATACGTATTTAATTCTACAAATGTAAACTGAAAGTATTTTATCTAAAATTAACTACTTTAAAAAAAATATATTAAAAAACAAAAAATGCTATAAATTGCAATAATTCATTAAAATGTATAATTTAGAACTCATTAAATTAAACAAATAGAAAAAGCATGAATTACTTAAAAAACTAGAATAACAACCTTGATACAACCTTTAAATTCATAAAATAAAACACAGTTATATTTAAATATTATTTTATATTATTTATAATTAAAATTATTTAAAATAATTGTTTAATGTTTGTTGTTTTTTTACACAAATTGTTAAACATTTAATATTGTTAATTATTTTATCACATTTTATTATACACTATTATTTTCTCTTTTGTTTTTGTATTTATACTAGACATTTAAACAATGAAAACAACTAAATATTACACCAACTCAATTAAAATTTGTTTTTAATTTGTAAATTACTAATACAATTATTAGTATATTTTAATTTAATATGATTAAATATTATCTTATTTTAAATTACTAGTTACATGTTTTTCACAATTTGAGCACACAAAACTCATATCAATCCCTAGTTTTGGTTTATTAAAATAATGAGGGTTTTAGGTATCATGTTTATTCACGAGTTAAACAGAAAAAAATTCAAATCAATTTGGGTAACCACACGATCACGACAATTCCAATGATTAAAGACTTGGGTATCTACTATTCCGAAGACTTACGTTTTTCAGAGCATGTATCCTATATCGCTAGCAAATGTAAGACATTATTGGGACAAGCAAATAATATGTTTGTTTTTAATAAAACAAATTAGCTTTTTTCAAATATGTTATTCAGCCAATAATTGACTATTGCTGCTTCCTTTACGATTTCACATTAAAAATAATTAATAAAAATTGAAAATATTCAAAGGTATTTTGCAAAAATAATTATTGGTTTTTTATCGAATATGGGCAGAAAGAAAAAAATTCAATTGCTCAGTCTTGAGCCTTTATGGCTAAGAAGGATTAAAATCAATCTACTGTTATTCCACAAATCAACTTTTAATAATAATTTGAACTGTTCAATAAAATTTAATGCAAATAAATTTAAAAGTAAGGTATATATATATATATATATATACAGTACGTAGATTGTATTATAAAGTTTCTCTGAGAGCAAAAGTTTTTAAAATAAAATATTCTAAAATATGTAATAATTTACCAGTCAATTTAACAATTCTAAATTTTAAACCTTTTAAAAATAATTTAAAAAATAAATTAACATCAACACTGTCTCCAACATCATTAGTCATTCAACGTTCGACTGTTCTGTAGTTCTATAAGAAATTTGTTTCATTATATTGTTTATTTAAAAGTCGCAATTCATCCATCTGAATAAAAAAAAATATTTTATATGCATTGCTTACCATTATCCAATTATTGTACATATTTTTATGTACAGATTTCTAATGATCTATTATTAACAACCAAATTATTTAAAAATTATTTTTAACTCAAATTGTGCAGGTAAATATTACCTTCTAACAAAAATTATACATTTTTATTATATACATATTTAAAAAAATTTATATAACATAATTAATAGGTTACAGGTTACAGGTTAATACACGAGTTGAGTAGGAGTAAAACTCCTTTTGATCCTCGGTTCTAATTATCGATAATATTAGTAAGATTCGGAGGAAATATGAAATGGATGGTAAGGTAAAGGGGGATTAGTCACAAAAAAAGGTATTTGAAATCAAGATAAAATCAAGGTAGATAGTAAAAGTTAACAAGTATAGAAAACGAACAAAAATTATAAATATAAAATAATAATAATAAAACAAGTGCTTATTACAATGCAAAAAACACTGCAATAATCTTCAAAAAAGAAGAAAAGAGAAAAGGATGAATAACGCTCCAATGGACGTGTAGCGTGACGCGCGCTTTACCTCAAATATATATATATATATATATATATATATTAACATATTAAATTTTTTATTGTTTGTGATCAGACCTGTAATTTGGTCGTACTAAAAAAAAGAAATAATGTAAAAAATATTATTATTATTATTATTATTATTATTATTATTATTATTATTATTATCTTTGGTTCAATATTGTCAATTGTCATGAGTGAAAATAAAGAAACATATAAATAATAAATATAATAAAATTGTGAAGGTAATATTTGTTATAAGCCAATTTGAAGAGTTTAAATAACAAGGCCGCAACAATATGTGGGTGAACTATTCCATGCAGAAAGTACCCTTTAGGATAAATGATAGAAGCGCAGAAGGGACTGAATTGTAGGTTCTGAAGTCTTAAAAAACAGAAAATCAAATGAGAAAATAAACAAGGGGCATAAAGCTAGTAAAAACATTAAAAATAATGCAAAAAGGAAAAATAAGTATAATTGAGTAAAATATAACCGTTGTAAAAGAAATTTGATACATTAAGAGAATTGGGTTTGATTATGTGAGTGAGAAGATTGTCTTAAACGGAAATAATTGTGTGTGTGAAATAATGCTGTCTTAGACGCAAGTAGACTTTAGGTTTCTTAAATTTTAAAAAGTATTTTTTAAAAGGAATTTCTGGTTTATAGTAAATTAAAAGAATTTTCTAACTGAATTTAAATATCTATGTACAAGGATGAAATGGCTATAAAACCTGTGATTATGTAAATAGAACGACTTTATGAATTGAGTCCTTAAATAAACAGATGGTAATTGGATAATTTGGAAGAAAATCTCTGTACTCTGTTTAATTTTATAACGTATAAATTTTAAAATATAAATATACATTTAACTTTTTTTATAAACTTACTAAATTTATTGTTTCGTTTATTAAAGTATTATTATTTATTGTGCACATATTGTTTAAAAAAATTTTTTTGAACGTGTTTTAATGTATTTAATACAATACTATTAAAATTATAAAAATTAAAATTGTTTAAAAATAATATTTATCATTACTTTAAAAATGGAAAAATAACTAAATATATGTAAAACTATCTTTTAATATATCCTGTATCTGTTTTAATAAAAATGTGTTATAATAACACTTGTGGGGTGTGGCAGGCGTCACGCTACACGTACATTGGAGCCTTATTGATCTTTTTCTCTTTTCTTATTTTTTGAAGATTATTGCAGTATTTTGCACTGTAATACATAACTTGTTTTACTATTTTTTGTATGTTTATAATTGTGTTTGTTAACTTCCACTATTTACCTTAATTTTGTCTCAATTTTAAAACTTATTTCTGTGACTAATCCTCCTTTACCTTACCATTTATTTTATATTTACCCCTGAATCTTTCTGATATTATCGGTAAATAGAACCAAGGATCAAAAGGAGCTTTACTCCTACTCAACTAGTTTATCAACCTGTAACCTGTAACTTGTAACATTTACTATTGAGTATTTATTTTTACTGACTATATATATAGTTGCATTAATTGGTATTACTTTAAAAGTTTCACATAAAATAGGGGTGCGCATTTGTGCTGATGGTAGGGTTGCTCACTCAAATTTAAATCGATTATATTGGTCTTTTTTGACAATATGTTACTGATATATTCTTATCTATATAAAATTACATCTTTTGCGTTATTGGAACTGTACTAAAATAGAAATAATACGCTGTTATTAACCTTTGTAAAACCAGCAAACCAATTACACATAACTACAGATTTGTTTAAAAGCTGAGTGCGTTAAATTCTTTATTCTATTACAACTATTAAAAAAACTAACTTAAAAAAGGAATCTATAAAATAAACATATTAAAAACAATAAAAATAGACTATACTACTGTAAATTGCATATTTATAGTACAAATATACATAAATGTGGTTTGTTTTGAATATATATATATATATATATATATATATATATATATATATATATATATATATATATATATATATATATAATTCCTGCTTATTTACATTAAAAAGTTTATTTATTTACAAAATAAATTTTATTTAGATTTGGTTAAATCTGGTTTTCTACACAGTGTTTTATTAAATTAGACTGTAAGTATTATAAAAAAATATTTAGTTTAAAAAACATTACTTGCGTGTTAATATATTGAAAACGTTATTGTAGTTGCAAATTTAACATAAAATACGTTCGCACAAATGTGTAAAGTTTGTTTTTTTCGAAAAAAATGTACACACATTTTATTTGCTAGTTTTTACCGGATTAGTAGGTAAGTACTATATCTTGAACATTTCAAAATTGCGGTTTGTAATTTTATAATAAATTTTTAATTACTATTTTGCTGCTAAAGTTGCTTAAATTCAAATAATAATTTATTTAATGCATTTATAAATAAACCAAGATTTATTAACGTTTTATAAACAAATTATAAACATTACTAAATATTGTGAAAAGACTATTTTTTATCTTATTTTGTTTAAATTTTGCATAAGATTTTTATGTAAACATAATACAAACAGGTCGAAGGTCATCCACCCGTAGCTCAGTGATTTAAGGCGCTGGCCTGACACCAGATAGGGAGTGGGTTCAAGTTCATGTGTGTAAAATTTGAAAGGTATGCGCTGCTGATAATTCCAAATAAGGATTAAACAGCTGTACAGTGCTCCTGGTTGACTGGATAACCTAGTAAATTTATTATACAAGTGAATATGACAATACTAATATAACATTTCTAAAAAAATAAAAAACCCATTGTTAAATATATAAGTACCTACATCACAGTTTAAATATTTTTTCTTAGTATTTAAAGTATTTTTTATATTCACACTTTAATATTTAATAGATTAAATTATATACTTTTTATACAATGTTTTAATTACATTTATAAATAAAATGTTTTTTTAAAAGATATTATTTAATTTGAAAAAATTAAAAAGATTTACAATTTATTTATGTTTATTTTTAATTTCATATAACAATTAAATATTTTCTTTTAATATTTATTTTATTAGCCCTTGTAGTATTTCTTACTTTACTACGTTGTTGAAAAATAAAGAATTAAAAGAAAACGTGGAATAGCTTTTACCCTGTGAATAACAAGATTGTTTTATGTAAGCAGATTGTACATTTTTGCATTACATATTTTGCACATTAAAGATTTAATTTTTTTGATTGATATTTATACTCAATTTTATGATTTGAAGCTTGTTGTATTTATTTATTTGTCATTGTCTAATTAATTGATATCCTCTTATTATGCTTTTTTTTATCATTAAAGAAAAAATTAGAAAGTTGCTAATTTTGCGCTCTGATCCTCTTGTTCCCTTAACTGATCTTGCAACTGGCTACAATCGAGTTAAAAAAATACACATACCTTTTTGATAACAGATGAACGTAATATTTTGGCAGTTTACAAATCACTTGGTTTTGGTAAGAATGTAAAGCAACCCGCATAAAAGTTTCTATTTAAGTAGCTTTTTTTTACATTAAGTGCCTTTTATAAATTGATTTACTAGAATAAAACGTTATAATAAAATATTTATATTAGTATGAACAACAAGACTTTGTTGTTGTTTTGTCGTAATTGTTGTCTTATTGCCTCATACAAAAGGGTTTTGTGTAATAATAAATAATAACAATTAGAAAGTAGCCCAAAGTTTCACGTTTCAGGTTTTAGGTTTATATACGAGTTAAATAGGAGAAAACTCGTTTTAGTACTCTGTTCAAAGTTAACGGATATCATAAAAGTATTTTTTAAAATTTTTTAAATTAAATAGGAAACATTTTCTTATAAAAAAATTAATAAAAAATAAACTAATACACTCTTGGTAATAAATGTAATACTACAAGTTTTTTAAATATATATATATATATATATATAATTTTAACAAGAACTATTAATAGTATTGTATAGGCTTAGATAAAATGGCATAATATCAAGTGGTATATGTGTCATAATCAATAATTGATCTAAATTTATTGAAAAGTAGTAGCACAAATGTAAAATTTTATCTACACATCCAATGTTCTAAATTTATAAAATTCATTTTTAGGTAAAATTAGAAACTTATGTTTTAAAATTTTACATAATTAATCCATTTAATATGTTCAAATTTTAAAACAATTAGAATTTTATGTACATTACTAGTAACTTCTGTTTAATATTAACTAAGACGAAGATAGTTTTTTATAAAATATATTATTGTATCAAATTAGCCGTTTTCATTAGGTATACATTTTTTATAAAACGATCATACAATTTTAACTCAATGTTTTTAATAAGTAGGTTATACAATTATTTTGTATATTTAGTATTTGCTAATAATAATCTTTGTTTATTAAAGTAATTCCTATCCTTTATTGATTGTTAAACCAAAACAGAAATAATTGTCAAATATGTTAATTCTTGCAACAGCTTTATGCTGTTGCTAATCGTACTTTAAACGCAGAGAAATAATCCTCACTCTAATTTAAAATAAAATCATTTTATTACTAAAATATTATTTAGTTATTTGTATAGACATTGCAATAACAATTACCAATAAACATTTTTGCAAATTATACAAGGTTAAAGTAAATGCGCATGTATTGCATATTTTACGTTTTATAAGTGTTACTACAATAAACTGTAATTTAGTCAAATGAATAGAAAAGATAGCCTTTATTTTATATACAATGGGTCAAATAATGTTTTGATGGCAAAATAAGTTATTTCCCATTATTGTTGTGGGTAAGAAACATCAAAAATTATTATTTTATTAATCTTTATTGCAATTTTTTATATTGTTGTACATTTCAACAATTTAAAAATTATTTGAATTTTATTTTAACGCACATTTCTTTCCTTATTTAAATTTATTACGTGTTATTGTGACTATCCTGTGACATCCTGTTTTTTCGGTTTGGTAAACAGTATTAGTATGTAAAATTGAATTATATAAAAATTATAAATTGCAAAACACTATTTTTGATTACACAACAGCTTTTTCAATTAAAATAACTGGCGGTGTTAATAAGTATTCGTATCAAGTTAATTTAAAGGAAATCAGAGTATAGATTTTAGTGAGATCTTACACCCATAAAAATTTCGCTGAGACTTTGGTTTTGACTTTTTATTTAACTTGATACAAGTATTTATCAACCCTCCCAGCTAATTTCAATCAAAAATGCTTTTTTTATTGTAAAATAATACAAATTTACATAGCAATACTGTTTACCAACAGGAAAAAACAGGGCATGACAATACTCACAATATCACAGTCACAACAAAACGTAATAAATTTAAATACAAAACAAAATGCGCGTTAAAACATTTTTTAAATAAAGTTTACATTATATAAATGTACAACAATATAAAAATTGTAATTAAAAATTAATAAAATATTAATTTTAAATGTTTTTTGTTTGCAGCAACATCAGTGTTTCTTAATGTAATCTTGTGTAATTACACAGATAAGAACAAAAATTAACAATTATTTTATCTCAGATTAAGATAAATGTCGTTTGTCTGGGCCTAAAATACAAAGATACTGACAACATGAAGGTGTTATAAGAATTAAAATATTTGGCAAATTTTCTGTAGTTTTTCTATTTAATGCTATTTCCTCTTTAATGTAAAGTGACTATTTCTGGTCAATTTTCAATTGCTTCAAATATTAGTATGGTACATTTGGACAATAACAATAAGAACGTTCCATATCAACGTGCTTATAACATTTGAATTTAATATTCTTTATTTTTTTGCTACTTTTACAAAACTTACTTTACGATAAATGTAAATCTGTCTAAAATAAAATTAACAAATATGTATAACCGGTGTTACTGTTGGAGTGAAATATGTAAAATAATTATTAATTTTTATTTCGATTACAATTTTTATATTATTGTACATTTAAACAACTTTAACTGTATTTAAACTTTGTTTTAAAGCTCCTTTTTGTAGTTGAATTTACTACGTTTGTTGTTAACGTGACTATAGTTTGTAAATATATTGTGTTCTGTTTTTTCTTGTTGGTAAATTAGTATTGGTATGTACTTGAATTATTTTAAAATAATAAATTACAGAACAATAATTTAGATTATACAAAAGCTTTTTTGATTGAAATTAACTGGGTGTGTTGATAATTATCCGTATCAAGTTAAATCAAAGGAAATCAGGGCCGAGATCTCAGTGAGATCTTACAATTAGGTACGGTCTATGTTTCAGTAATCGCTGCCACATGGGGTCTCTTAGTATCTAATACTACTTTAAGATCAATGAATTTATTAAGTATGCTGTTTGCATTCGTATATAGGACAGTTATCGAGGAAAGATTAGGTTGATTTGGGGGGGGGTTATTTTAGGAGAGTATGGAGAGGCTTGAAGTGACTTCGAGGTAAAAGAAAAAAATCTTTAGAAGAGTGATTCATAGATGTTCCCTCATTTGTGGGTAGTTTGAGAGGGGAGAGACAAACAAACGGGATTTTTGATAAAATTGTACTTTTATAAATAATATAAGGAAAGGATATTAGTTAATTAAACAAAAATAACGATGGTTAGTGTCAAAAATTTTAATTAAATTTAACAGGTTAATAGTAAAATATATAACAGAAACCAGGCATAAGTTTACATTTAATACCGACAGTGGATAGTTTGAATCGCTGTATCGCTGGACCATCCCGGAACATGTGCATAAAGTTAAAAAATAAATTATCCCAAAGTGAGATACACTAATGATTAATATTTCTAAATAAAATTTGTAAAATTGTTTATGTTTATTTTTATTTAAAATTAATTAAATTGTTATGTGTATTATTTTTAATGTATTGTGAATTAATTAGTTATCCATTTTAGTGTATAATTCGGTTAAACATAGGATACAAGCGTAATCAAATAATTAAAATATTATTTGTCAAAATACCATAGTTATGTAAAACACTAAAAATCTAATAAAATAGAAATAAATTTTTAATAATTAACATTAGATTCAGACTCCCGTTTGGTTTCAATAATTTTACAATTGGTAAACACATATACTGTAACCTATAAACACTAAACAAAAAGTAATAAAAATGAAAACTCAACAAACATTATTTTGTAAAATAAATATAAAAACACAAACATTATTTTATTAAATATGTATATTTAAAGAATTTTTATTTATTTTTAATATTTATTTTAACTAAATGAATGTTTTATGGGATTAAACAAAACGTTTGGCAAAATGCTGATATACATGAGAATATTTTGTTGTCTCAAGTTGTTGTTGTTTTTTGTGGTAATTGTTATTTTATTACCCAATGCTTATTTTTTTAAGTATAAGAATTTTGTAATAATAATAATAATATTAATAATAGTAATAAAAAATTTTATACAAATAATTTTAAAAAATAACAAATTTATACGCATATGCAAATGTCTTAAAAAATTATTTAAAAAATAACATAAAAAATGTTTACTTAAAATAATACAATAAATAACATTTGGTTTTTATCATTTTTAAAGTCAACCTTGACTAATTTGCAACATTTTAATTCCCTGTCTTTGCCACAAAATTAGGAAAAAAGTATTATTATTTTTATTTATGTTGGTTCTATACAACAATTTATTTTAATCGGATGACGTATTTTCTAATTAATATACATAATAATTTATTGAAGTGAATAATTTTAATTACACTTTGGGAAATACTTTTTTTGAAATAATTTGTTATTATATTATGCACGTATGCAAAAGAAAACAAATATTTAGAAATTTTTATCTGTTAGCTAGCAAATGTTTCTTTGAATTTAGTTTTAATCGTTTTGTTTTTATTGTAGTTTAATTTTTAAATATACATGTTTGTTTATTTATTTATTTATTTATATTTAATTTAAATTAAGGAATATTGTATATTTTTATTGTAAAACTGAAATGTATTAAATATATATTTGAAACCTAAGCTGATATATAAATGTAATTTTTTTGTTTTTTTACATTTACTAATGATAAATTATTTGTTTCTTAATAATTGTTGACAAGTCGAATTTATTACAGGGTTATTAACAAACTGAGCAATATATACTTGTTCTGATTTTTGGTTTAATTGCACTAATGTATCTGAGTTGAAAGAGGATGAAATAGAGTCTAGGAGATGATAATTAATGATAGAATATAAAATTAATAGCAAATCAAAAATACTAGTTGAATAAATGTATCTAAAATTTGAGAGTATATATTTATTGTAAGTTTATTTAAAGATTTTAAGCGGCTGTAAATTAACTACACGCAAAAAGAATATTCTATTCTGAAATAACCTTTTCCATGTAATGATATTACCTGTGTCGTATCTGAATTTTCTCACTTTTGACTGTATTATAATCCCTCCTGAATGGAATTTTTTAGATAACAGTGTACATAAAGTTACTCATTGTATTGATAAATTAGTAAACTAAAACATTTTTTTTTTGGAATTTTTGGTTACAGTGAGAATAAGTTTAGTATTTTTGACCAGTTTGATTACACTCTAGATTTGAGAGATCTAGGGTGTTTAGTGATTCATTTTTTAATTTTATTGAATTTTTGTTTATTGGTCTTGAGGATGGATACTGTGACTTGGATATAATATTTTAAATTTTGTTTGGGGATGCTAATAATCCTGAGGATTTGAGTAATGCTTATAAAGTATCAATTTCTAATGATGGTAGTATTCCTGAATGTTCAACCTCCATGTGGTACATACTGGACTAGGTGCTGAAAGGCATTCAGTCTAATGACAGCAGGGACCGAGTGCACAGCGGTATAACTGGTCTTCCGCTAAGGCGGATGGGTACAAGCATACACCCAGGATACTTAAAAGGTATCTTAAGATATACGTATACCATATGAAGCCCTTGGGCTAAGGGAGATAACTCTGACAAAATCAGGCGCCCTCGTCAATCTTTACGTACAGTGGCGGCATCACAATGATTCTACTAGCCAATAGACTTTTTTTTCTACGTTTATCAAGCCATCGCACTCGATCGTTTTATATGCCATATGCCGTATAATATAATAATATAATGATTGGTGGTGAAGTCACCTGTATTTTAGTTTCAATTTTGCACTAAATTTTAAATAATTCTCTTTAAACGTTCACAGTTTTTTGGTCTAATGACTTTTATATTGTTCCGGTCAAAATAACGCAAAGATTTTTTTTTAACAGAATTATTCTAATTTAATAAATGACATTTATACAGGAATAAATTGAAGGGTTCCAGATTTCTTTTCAGCTCGCTTTATAAAAATAGAATTTTTTCTATTTTATAAACCTAGAAACTGGGAGCGGAAGTTGTGCTATTTATTAAGAAAGAATTTTACAATTATTGGGGCATTGCGAGAGATAATTGTGTATGTTTACAAGTTATTCGGGACGCTTGTATTAACCGGATGTTAACGACCTCACTATTCATAGAGAAAGGTATTTACAGCATACATTTAATGAATACGTTTATGCTGATTAAAAAAAATAATTTAATAAATTTTATCGCTATGCAATTACATTGATAATTGTTTTGATTATACAAGTAAAAATACCAAAAATGTTAGATAACAGGACATTACGCAATTGTATTGCATATATTTAACATTTTTATTTAAGAAATATTTTTTTTACAAATTTGACTTTTGTAAATTATTATCTGTTATATACAAATTGTTTCTTTTTTTAAGTTTTGAATTAATTTTTATAAACATATTTTTGATTTATGAATATTTTTACTTTTACATTGCTTTCATACTTTTTGGTCAGAGAATTGATATATTACCAATATGGAATTAAGTTTAAAAGTTATGAGTTTTAGTAAATATTACTTAAAGAATAATACATGTTTTTAAAGCATTATTTTAATTTATTAACGTAGTTTATAATTAGAATTTACGACGTAGTTTTTGTTAAGTTAGTCATCTAAATAAAAAATTATATTAAACTTTTTATCCATGAATTGAAAACAAGGATTTTATTAGGGAAGTTCATTCAATAAGTGTAGATTTTTTAAATTATTTTTAAATAGTATAGTTGTAATTGGCATTGTAAGATAAACATTAGACGATATTACTGAAACAGAAAATTGTAAGTAATACTTTTTTACTTTTGGAGTTTGTTTATGTAAATTTAGATGCAATTTATTGTGTTACATTGTGCTGTTAATGTTCGTGTTTTTTTCGCAGAATATAAACAGATTTGAATTTACGCAATTTTTTTTCGATTTTAAATGGACCTTGTTTTGAATCCTGACATTATTCACATTGGAAAAAGACATTATCGTAAAAATCCCACGCGACATGATCGAATAAGTCGAGATTTACCTCAAACTATCAGTCAGATTGAGGAATTGTCTGATGCCGATGACGAATTGGACGTCAACGAAATGGACCCCGATTTAATTGCATTGAACCAATCTATTCAGTTTGATGATACTGGATATTATTCGGCATATTTGTCCATTCCGCAATTGTTTCATGGTTGCATTATTGGAGCGCGACACGGAAAACGCAAAGCACTCGAAAACGAATTCGCATGCCAATTGGAATTTCCAAAAGCAAACAGTTCTAACGTAATGATTAGATCTTATTCAAGATTTAACATTGTGAATGTTGCTAGACGTATGCTGTGGATTGTATCGGATACCCGAAAAACTCACCATCCGACGCATTTTATATGTTTGCCTGTTGTCAATTTGGATGTTCAGAAAGCTTTTGAAAAGTTTCAAGAATCGGTTTTGGAAGAGGCTGACAAAGATCGAAATGGTGATTTTGAGGGTGTTGATAGTGCATTATTTCACACTTCCCATACATTGCATTTTACGATAGTTACTTTGGTCTTAGCCGATGACGACGAAGTTGCACTGGCCTGTGACTTATTGGACAAGTTTTGCAAGTCACACGAAGCTAGAGAATTGTTTACTGGTTTGCCACTTTCTCTTACTATTCAAGGACTTCAATTTATGAACGATGATCCGAACGCTGTAGATGTACTGTATGCAAAGGTAATTTGAAGGAATTAATAATAATATTAATGTAAATATCTTAGCAAAAGTAACATTTGTTTCGTTTCTGTTTTTTATTAAGTTGATATTTTTTTAATTACTTCGGATGTTTTACGAGAAACATCTTTCAGCAAGTGGACATTTTAACGAAGCTGAATGTGGGTCCGCATTTGCGTTTTAGGTAGTGGTTGAACCGATAACTACCCAAGTTTGAGTTAAGAACTGCGTCTACAGACCACCTTAGTAAATAATGTAAGATTTATTTGTTGCGTAATTAATAAAATTTAATCTTTACTTATTTATGTATTTCAATATTCAAGTTACTTAGGTTTTATTAAATGCACATTTTTAGAAATGTGTTTATAACAGAAAATACTTGAGGAAGATTAATTTTGAAAAATATTAAAAAGGAATTTTCTAACATTATATATATATATATATATACACGTATTTTAACAATTAACGCAAAAAATTACAAAGGTATTAAATATAAATTAATTTGTTATGTCCAATTGAGGATGTATGTGAACGCATTCGGTTTGTTGTTCAATATGAGATGAAACAAGAATATATCAACACTCTTATCGACGGCATTCCAAAACGCCTGGATCAGGTTGTTCAAAAGAAAGGCGATCACATAGATTATTGAATTTTTTTAACTTTGTAATGTCCTTAATCATTTGGTAACTGAACAAATTGCGTGTAATCTGTATTTTTATTAATAGTTGACGTTATAAATCATGTTAATCATTTTGCTCCATTTCCGATTTTTTGCACCCGTTGATATTTTTATATAATTTTTTTTACTTACAATATATATGTATATATAATTATAGTTTTTTCAATTATTATATAGTATTGTATATTTTATAATTGAAGTGACGTTTCTCTTGTGTGCTATGTAGTTGCTAGAGAGGTTTTAGTTTAATAATCACTTTTTTGCAGTAATTGTTGTGAGGGTTGTATATATATATCTTTTTGTGAAGTATACGTTTAAGAATTTAAATTACTTTTATGTATTTTAGGTGGCTCAGACTCCTGATTTATTACGTTTTCAATCACTTGCTGATTCATTGTTCAAATTGTTTTTCGATCACAATTTGACGAGTTCTGGTCCCTATAGACCAAATCAATCTGTCAAACTCCACATGACTGTAATGAATTCACGTTTTCGTTTGGAAAAAGAAGCAGATTTAGAATTGGATAAAGGTTGTGTCAAACGCAAGTCATTTTCTGTCAAAGGTATTATGAAGTTGGCACGAAATTATTTGTTTGCAAAAGACGAATTATTTGATATTCTTCATTTGTCTGATCGACTAACATACGATTCAGACACCAAATTTTACAAATGTTGTTGCAAGTTACTATTGTGTGGTGGTTCTAAAACGGCTTCTGTGGTAAAAATGTAAAATAAATTATTTTATACACTTGTTTAATTACGTTTTGTTGTTCAACCTATACAAGAACATTATAGTTTGGAATTTTTACTTTTTTAATAAACCTAAGGTTTTCACAGTGTCAGCAATTGGGTAAACGCTTAATTACTTTTATTCGTGACACGACAATACGTTTTGATTTTAATTTAATGCTTTATTTACGTCAAGGATATGTTAAGATTTATAAAATTTAGGAATAAGTACAAAGTTAATTTTATTAATTTTTTATCCTTAGATTCATTTTAGAAAATATTAGGAATGTAGAAGAAACTCCTTTTCGTTCTCAGTTCTAGTATATTATCGATATCAGGAAAATAATTAAAAAGTGAAATTATAATAAAATCAAAATGTTGAAATATAGAACTTAATTAGGTGAATTTGGAAAGTTCATATTGGTCACAAGCTATTTTGAAAGCTTGAAGTGAAAGTTGTAGGACATAGTGAGAGGATAATTTATTCCAAGATGTAATTGTTCTGTGAAACAAGTAATAACCCTCAGTTTAGAAGGGCTCTGGGTTTCTTTAATTTTAGATAATGTCATCTTAGATAGTTTTGAGCCGTAGTAAAGAAAAGGAAAATAATACCGAAACTAATGAAATGGTACGTCAGAATGAGATCATACACAATAAAGCATTTTTTATAGTTAATATTTTTAAAATAAATAAAAAAATTAGAGAACTATAATTTAAATTTTATTTAATACAAATTTTTAGTTTTTTTGAGCATTATGAGGTGATGTAATCCTTTACCAATTTGTTAATTAGATGATTTTATGAAAAATTATTTGCATTCGTTATTACCTGGCAAGAAAGATATTTAACAAAAACTGATATAATAGTATAAATCAATATTGGCTACTACTTGTGTAATATGTATAAAGCATTATGGTTTTTTAGTATTTATCTTTTAGTCACCGAGCTTTTACTACTAATAACTAGAGATCATTAAATTGTTTTATTATTAGCCAAGTTTATTCTAGCCGGTCACCAGTCCGTTAAAGAAAAAGGGAAAGCTAAATCGAACGGTTGTCAATTTAAAATTTTTTAAATGTTAAATAAATAACAAAATTACGGAAAATGAGCGATAGCATTGTCTTAAGTGGATTTAGTGCATAAATTGAAGAATTCTTTTTATGTATATGACTTTCACTGTCACAAATTTGAAAAACAATCTAGTAATGTCTTTTTTTTAAATAACGGCTTTGTAATAATACAATAGCAATTAATTAGTGCCCAGTTACTAAGTATATTTATTTTTGTATATTTTTATATCTGCCATTTTTTATGTATATAAATTGATTATTTATGTCTATTTCTTTTTTTTTTTAATGTTTTATTAAATTTAATTATTGTTTATTTATCTAATTTACAAGTTGGGGTTTAAAGTATAATGATTATTAAAAGAGAAAAAAATTATTTTTATTATTAAGCTTTACTATCTCACTAGAGATACATTCAGTATTATGATAAGTTTAAAAACTCTGTTTTATATTTAGTGTCCCCCTGTTAAATTTTTGTATTTTGTTTTTTTTAAACTATTTTGTTAACAAAACTTTTTAAAGTTACCATAAATGTTCAATCAACAATTAAGTTCTAACTGACAGTATCTTACATAACGGACAACGCCGTTAAAAAAACAGACAAATTTATGTGCAAGCATGAATCTTGATAAATATATTTTATTTTCAGTATTTGTAAATAGTAAAAATTAATATTGGTGTATTTTATTACAAATTAATATTTTAAAAATAAATTACTATAATTTTACATAATTGCTTGTTAAAATCAAAATTTTATTAAACTTAACCGCAGTGATTTTTTAAGATATAAAAATTGAAATTTAAATTTTGTATATTAAATAGTTAGTAGTAACACATTAACAAATTAAAAAAATATCTACTGGTTTTCCTAAAAATATTCTTATTACTTTTGTTGATCTTGTTACTTTTGGTTAAACTCAAGTCTTCTAAAACCAGTAACCAATTTTTACCTGAATTAAGAATTTTTTATTTAATTGTAATTTTAATGTTAGATTAAGTAATACGTTCCTTTACCCTAGAGGAATTACTCGGTACTAGATTCCTTATTATTTTTAATATTTATTTATTACCTACTGTTAGTAGCTTACTCTTTGCAGATGATGTTAAAACATGGGGTGGAACAAACTCTGAATTACTGCAACAAAACATTTATTTTATTTTTTATTTATTTTATGTTTGCTACTTTGAATGTTTTTTACAAGAAACACCTTTCAGCAGTGGACATTTTAGCGAAGCCGAACGTGGGCCCGCATTTTAGTGCTGGCGATGGAATTTGAACCCATGTCCACCAAGATCCGAATTCGAGCGCTGTACCGCTAGACCACCTTGACATATGTATAATACTTAGTCAGTTGATTGGTTAGTTAGCAATATGTTTCCGGTAAATGTAACTAATTGCAATCACATTACATTCGGAAGATCCTCAAATATGGTTTTTTCTATATATATATATATATATATATATATATATATATATATTGCATTTAATAAAAGTGGATTTCATTAAAGATTTAGGAGTATTGTTTGCGCTTTCCCTCAAATTTTTCTGACATATAGGAGAGTTACTCAGATAGGTTTTAAGCTGGTTAAATGTTTTATCGTAATTTAGGACCTATATCAAAGTAAATGTTTGAATTTAATCTTTATATTAAGTGATGTAAGGAAAGTCAATCAATTTCAATATGCTAATTTTGACAGCTCCTATTTTAGCCCCTGTATATCAAGTAAATGTTTGCATTTAATCTTCATGTTGTAAGTAACAAACGACTCCGAAGCAACTTAATTTTAGTTTATCAGATATTAAAAACTAAATGCTTGACTTATTATTTTGACATTGCGCATGGTCATCTGAGAAGTCATAAGCACAAACATGATAAACCGATCTTAAATTGCACCATTTTTCCACAGGGTTCCCTGTCTAGAATAAACTTTCCAAGCATATTGTTGCAGCCCCAACCTTTTATTCATTTAAATCAAATTATGATAAATCTATTTTTCTTAAATTTATTTTATTTTTCTTATCCGTTTGGTCTTTATTCTGGATTTGTTTGTAGTTTTATTATTATTATTACTATTATTATTATTTGTTTTCAAGAGAAATATTAATACTTTCAGACATATTTAAAACCTAATTCTAGTTTTGAAACTCATAAACTTTACCCAGTTTAAGCATATGTTTGCCCTCTCCCATGATTCCCGTAGAGGACACTCTCTCAAGCTCTCCAAGCCGCGAATTCAATCCCGACTAGGTCTTCATCATTTTTCCTTTAGGGTTATCACTACATAAAACAATCTGCCCCCGCACGTTGTGTTAGCCCAATTCTTTTAAGCGTTCAAATTTGCATACGATAAATTTTACATTCTCAAGTTTACCTAATGCTTTTTTCTTTTTGTTAACTATTTTTTCTTTTTTTATTGATACTTGATACCTTGAACAGAGTATTGAAAGGAGTTTTCCTGCTATTTAACTCTTGTACAAACCTGAAACCTGAAAAGAAATATTTTATTTTTCTACGTATTTAGTGTACTATCCGATTCCTATTTTTGAAAACTGTTTTTATTATATTATTTTTTTCAATCATTTAACTACTGAATTGTTTAATTCACACTTATTTTTATTAAACAACAAATTGAGTTTTAAAATTTTAATTTTAATTTATGTTTTTACAAATGTGTGATATTTTATTTAAACAAAAAATTTTTTGCAATATATATATATATATATATATATATATATATATATATATATATATATAATTTTGTAATATTAAATACTCAGATTTTCTACAAAAGTGTTATTACATAAAAAACAAAAATAATATATTTTATTAATTTTAATGTGTAAAAACATTATATAAGTTACAATTTTAATTACAATGTAAACAATTATTTTAATAATTTAATTTTTAAAGAAGTAACCTTGAGTTGTTAATACTACCTTTAAGTACATATTCAATTTTTATTGGTATAAAATTAAATTATTAAAAACATATATTTTTTAATTTTTTTTTATAAATATGAATATTGACGTTGAAAAAACAATAAATTATTTAAAAAGACGTTATGGTGTTTTAGAAGATTCCGATAAAATAGATATAATACCAAAAAAATCTAAGTAAGCTTTTATTTGTGTGCATTATGTTTTTTTCAGAAATGTATGGAATTGTTTACAAAAAAATATATTAAATATCACAAATTTAATTAATCAAAATACTAGTAAAAACAATATTTGTAAACGTTTAATTGGGTATGAATTTTTGTCTCGGTGTAATATAGACAGTGAAAAAGATTTTAAACAAGTAATTTTTGAATTAATTTTAAAATAACGTAGTTAATTTTAGTTTTTAATATAAGTAAATTTTAAAATAATTAAATGTTTAAAAAGTAAACTTAGTCAACTATACAGTTTTAATATTACACAAAACTTGTTAATAAAAAATTAATTAATTAATTTTAAATACGTTTAATTTAAAAATCTAAATTAATTTGTATATATATATATATATATATACTAATTGTTAATTATCTATTGTTAATGTAAAATGCTCGTTTATAAATATTTTTTCTGTTTAAACTTAATATTTGTTTAAAAATAATAAAAATAAAGATTATATTAACATTTATCTAATGTTTATAATTTTTTAAACTGCATATATTTATTTGTTAATTGAAAAAATTAGTAGTAGTATTGCTTTCACAAAGTTCAATAATTTTACGAGACTGGTGTTAGCGCATAAGTTAAATATTATAACTGTTACTACTATAGCATTTAAAATGTTAAAAATGTTTTTTATTTGTATACGTTTTTAATTTAAAACAATACTATTGTACATAACACGCGTTAACATTAAAAATGTTCATCTTAAAGTTTTTAATTTTTATAACACAGTTCATTTGGAATTTTTAATTGAAAAACATTGAACAATTGAGCTCTTTTATAAATATTATGTTACATTTAACAAAAACATTATAGAAATACTCATAATGTTTATTATAATTTAATTTAGTTTAAGTTATTATTTTTTTAATTTACAAAATAAAATTACTATTTATATTAAATAATTTTAAACAATAATTTAATTGCTAAATGTTAGAAAGTTTTACTAATATTGAAACAAATTTTTTTTAATATTAAAATTGTTTTTTTTAAATTATAATCATTAAGTTAAATATTTTAAATTTATTAACTAAATAAATTGAATTTTTTAAAATAAACAGAATTTCTTTGTAAATTTATTATCAGTATTGGTTACCCAAAAGTGATAACACAAAGACCAAGTAAATAAATATACTATTAAAATGTTAAATAAAAATTAAAACTTAACAAAAACAAGAAAGTTAATTATAAATGCTAAGTAAATAACATTAAAAAATACTGGTTTATATATTTTTACAACTAGTAAAAATATTCAATTTATTTAAACAAAAATAGCTATTAATAATAAAATAATATATCTGATATAATTAATTACTTTTATAATAAATTATGATGTTTAAAAGCATTTTTGTTATTAAATTGTTACCGTTCCAAGTTTATTATTTTTATGTTGGTTTTTAGCAGTTTTCGTTTACATAAATAAAGTTACCAGTCCCATGTTTTGAATTCTATTTTTATGGAATATATTGAGACTAGTTATAATTAAATAATTAATTATAAAATAAATTTATTTTTAAAAATACTTAAAATTTATTTAAATATTAAAATTTTGTGCAAATAATGTTTTTTTTAATCAAATTATATAGATTTATTACATACCAAAGCCAAAAGAATTTATATTATTTTCAAATGATTCCGTCGTTTTACAGTATGATTTGAGAACAAAATGTTTTTTTAATAAAATTAAGTTACCTTGCACTAAAATAAATATTAGTTTAACGCACAAAAATTTTAAAACATGCAATCCTAAATCTAATTCAAATTTTATACAATTTAACAATACTAACGGTAAAATTTTATAAACATTTAAATAAATACAACAATTATTTACTTAAAAAATATAGATTGCAATCAAAATGTATGCAAAAACATAGAAAATAACAAAGAGGAATTATTATTTAACCGTTTTGTTTACGCATCAAAATTAGACATTTTGATTGGTTGGAAACCTGGTGGATCTTGTTTATTTCCATTACATCCAGAAAATTTAAATGTACGTTTTTGTTTTTAAAATAACCTATAATTGATTGATTGTCATTACTTCAAATGTTTTACAATAAACATGTTTTAGCAGTAGACATTTTAGCAAAGGCAAACGGGGTCCGCATTGACTGCCAGCGGCAGGGATTCAACCCATTCTTACTTAGAATTAAACTGAGTGTTTTATTGATAGACCATTCTGGCACGTTTATTATACTTTTAATGTTAAACTTTTAAGTATACTGATTATATGTTTTACTTGGCACATTTAAAAAATATATCATTATTTAAAACTGTGTATTTAATGCCCTTAGTTAAACTAAAACTTATGTTTACTAAGATAGAAATCTAACCACTGTTATACATAATAAAAGTAACAAATTTAGCAAATAAATATAAAATAAACAAAATTCAATATTTAGTACACTTAAAATATGTTTTAAATAAGTTAATATTTAACAATATTCAATTTTTTGTTTTTCTAAAATGAAAAACACCAATATGTTTTAGCGTAGATAATAAATATGCACTTAAAATGCACATTATTATATACAAATTACAGTTTTAACTTTTTAAACCAATAATTTTTATTTATTCAAGATTATTGGGCTTCAATCTTTTATTAATGGTCAACTTATTAGTTTAATACCAAATGCAAGAACAGGAGGAATAATTTCTTTAGAATTGCAAAATAAAATTTATTCAAATACAAATTTACTAAATAATTTAAATGAAAATTGCAACAATTGGACTGTTATTGCTAAACATTGGCAATTTCTTTATACAAAAAAACACTTGGTTGCTGACGAGTGCTTCTATATTGTCCATTCAATTTGTGAAAATGGTCGCCATGCCAACTATAGTAATTTTAGTGCTGCTAAAAATAAAACTTCTAAATATAGTTGTCCCATGTTTCATTACTTGCGTCAATACATGGAATATCCATCACAACTACTAGCTTTGGCTTCCGTATCCGTCAATCATGAAATAAATGACAAATTGTTTATGGCCTGGAACAATAAAATAATTTGTACACAACTAAATTCCAAAACATCTTTTTGTACTTGTACGAATACAAAATCGTCGATGGTAATAGAGAAAAAAGACAATTGTAAAATAAAACATAATAGCCAAATTACAGCTATTTTGTTTTTCAGTCCAATGATGATGTTAATTACGGGTGATATACATGGAACAATTAAGGTACATAAACATGTATTTCTATTTTTAAAGTATACCTTACAAAATTTTTAATAATTTGTAAAAAGTGGCAAGTAAAATTAATTGTTTTAAAAATGCATATTAAATAATTTTAAATGTTAAAAAATTATATTTTGTTCATCCTTAGTCAACTTTATAAAAAAGGTTTTTATATTACTTAATTATTATATTGATAATTTTTATTTTTTGTTATTAGCGAAATACATTATCAACATTGTCATCTCTGTAACTCTGTCATCCAGATACGTGCGATCACTTCTTTGGCGTTATTTGCCGGAATGGCGTTCTCTTGTATTGTTTCCGTAGCAGTATAATTTGTTTACAGAGACCAGGCTGCTAACCTTGAGCTCAAACCCTCCTCCTTTATTAAGGCTTGGGACTGGCTAGATTGAATCATTTCTAATCCAAATGTAACAAAAATTATAGATTAATTAGCAAACATTTAAAATATAATACACAAGTTAATGTTTTCTTCTATTTATTTTTCAATGTTTACAACTTTAAATGTTTTACAAAAAATATCTTTCAGCAGTAGAGATTTTGGCAAAGCCGAACATGGGCCCGTATTTAGTGCCAACAATGGGATTCGAACCCCGATTTCCACTCAGGTCAAAATTAAGCGCTGTACCGCTAAACCACCTCGGTACAAATTTAAAAAATTTTAAAGTATAACAATAGAATATGTATTTTAACTCTCAATTGCTTTGTGAGTTTAATGTATGGTAATCTAGAAAAAAGTAAATGGAGTTTTAAAACTATAACTTTAAAACCAATCTTGGAATAATAAACTCCTACTGCATTATTTCAATTGAAATCAGCAAAATAATCTAAGCGGTCTGTGTAACGTTTAATTATTGAAAATGTTTTAGCTAAATTGATTTTTTTTTAATGTTGATTAATAATTTGTAAAATTTAGTTTTAATTGGGTATTTTAGCCAAATTAAATGTTATATTTTTTTTATTTGGTTGAATGTTTAACAAGAAACAATTTTAGAAGAGCCGAACGAAGGCTTACATTTAGTGTCAGTGTTGAAAGTTAAACCCATTCCTAAATCTAGCATTTTATCAATTCAATAATGTACGATTGTCTAAAATCAAACAGGAGAAAGTGATCAATGTTTAAATCTCCGTTTGAAGACTAAAAGTTTCACCACTCTATAGCATAAAACATTGTACTGTCTTAATATTAAAATATTGGCATTTATACATTTTCGTTTTATCAATTATCTTGTATTTAATGGTCTAGACGTGGTCAGTAGAACAACAAATTCAAATAAACGTTTTTCACAGTCATTTGGCCGAAATAGTCTACTTGGCTCCATGCACAAACAACTTAAACTTTCAAATGCCCACTTTCTTATCTCTTGGTCGCAATGGCGAATTAAAATGTTGGCAATTTTGGCATTACGAAACCAACTTGTGGAACATTTCGCCCTATTTTGCTAATCGTGACGGCAATGAAACATACAATCACCAGTGCAACGAAAGTCAAACGGATCACAAACAATGGAAACTGGTTCAAGTGGATCATGTTCAAACACTCAAACCTTTACTAGATAATAATGATAATGATGTTGATTCGAAAGAAATTCAATTTGTCGATAACGCAATCGTTCAATCTAGTGATGGAACGCTTTTGATTCTTGGTAAAGAACTCTTGGTAGACCGTAATAAAATTATTTATAGGGAACATAACGCAATGTATATGGAACTGTGGCAATTTGTCAATGTAAGTGCAATATTGTTTATTTCGAATTACTTTTTTTAATAAAAAATTTTTTCTTTCTTTCTTTCTATATATATATATATATACTACTTGAATCAATGAATGCTTTACGAAACAGTAGGAATAAAACTATGTAAATATAAATGTTATTGTACAATACAACAGTAACTAAGGGAAATATTTGTCTGTTATCGAATTAAAAGGAAAACCTTTTTTTAATAATTTGACCCTTTATTAAATTAATAGTAGTTCAGTACTTTCTATAACAATCATAATGCTTTTTTAATTTTTGGGTATTATAGTTTTAACTATATTTAATGTACAATTTTTTTCAAAAACAATACTATTTTATAACTTTATCATTTTTTAAATAAAAGAAATATAAAATAAGCTTAAGAAAAATAATTTCACTTAGTGCAATTGTTTATATATATATATATATATATATATATATATATATATATATATATATATATATATATTATATATATATATATATATATTGTTTGAAAGGGTGCATCAATTCAAGCAACATTTCCTAATGCAATTAAATGTTTAAATGTAATGCACATCACAGATATTTGTAATTTAATCAATGCATCCGTCAACATTTTTGATGCAAATCCTGAAACAACTGAAGTTGCTTTGATTGTGGTAAACAGCATTCCAAATGTTCTATACCTAATTTCTATTCCATCCAATACCATTATAAACTTTGCCGTTTGTAAAACAACAGATCAAGTAATTGAAACAGTATGGGATTGGATCGATAATCGGTTATATATATTACAAGAGGTAATCAAAGTTTACTTTGAATTAAGTGTTTAATAGATACATATACATAATCGTATGTAATTGTTATTCATTTAAATATGTTATTGTAAAGGTGTATACATTATTAGCATCATGTTTTTATTTGTATTAAATGTAACTTTCATAAAATGTGTAGACGGAAACATAAAGTAAATATCTATTTTAAATCTGACACTCATTGTTCTTCAAGCAATTATTTATACAATTGAGTCACGTTTTTAATTCCAAGCCAATAGTATACATATTGTAATAAAAATATAAGAATGTTATTAGAAACAGTTACTTGAGTTATTTATAAAACTATATATGTACGTACACATGTAAGTTTTATTGTAATGATTTATTATATCTATTATATATACTATACAAAATCCTTTTGCTTCAAAAATAAACATGGGGCAATAAGACAACAATTACAGTAAAAAACAACAACAAAGTCTCGTTGGCATTGAAGATTCGTGCAAATCGAAAATTGAACTTTCTTTCGGATTTCACTCAACCCTGTCATCTGTGTAACTCTATCATCCAGATACGTGTGATCACTTCTTTGCCGTTGTTTACCGGAATGGCGTCCTCATGTATTGTTTCCGTAGCAGTATAAATGTTTTACAGAGACCAGGTTGCTAACCTTGCGTTTAAACCCTCCTCCTTTATCCAGGCTTGGGACTGGCTAGATTGAATCAAAAGTATTTAACAAGTACTGTTATATCCTAATCTAAAACGTCTATTAAATTATTCATTACAAAATATATTAATAATTGCAAAAAATTGTTATTAAACAATTTAAATTTTAGCAACATATTACTATATCCTTTATGTTGATTTTAATTTGTTTTTAAATTAAAGTATTTAAAATTGTTTTAAACATATTTTTTAATAATGCATGCATAATTAATAATTTTAGAATCATTCTATAACAGTTTATTCAACGGCAAAGTTTCCATGTCAATTGTTGAACACATGGTGTTCGTCTGACACAAATACATCGTACACCGGTCCTTTGGTGCTATATCCAGTGTTATACAATCAAAATGCAAATGACTCACCTGATAATACGACTTGTAAACTGGATATCATTAAATGTTTACTTATGGTTGGACAATCTAATGGTTATTTGTCGTTGTTATGTCCGACCGAAGGATACGTAAAACGCAAAGTTTTAATTCAAAATAGAGACAACAAAAGTAATGATGAATCAAAAAATAATAATAATTTTATTTATTTATTTATTATTGATTTATTTAAGTTTACTACTTTAAATGTTTTACGGAAAACATCTTTTAGCAGTGGACAATTTAGAGAATCCGAACGCGAGCCCGCATTTAGTACCGGTGGTGGGATTCAAACCCATGTTCACCCAGGTCCAAATCGAGCGCTATACCGCTAGATCACCCCAACACTTAACAGCATAACATAAGTTGGTGGCAGAGTCACCTCTTTATCAATTCCAAATTTGAATAGGTTTCCAATTTCCTACATAAAAAGATTGTCGGATGCGAATTAAACTTGGTGGGATACATGAAGTTGCTCGGCTAGAAGATCGGTTCCTTGACGGTTTACAGGAATTGACACCGGTTGACAACTTCACAAGTCCAATCGGCTATATATGGTAAATGGATACCTTGAGATACATTTTAAGTATCTTGCACCCATATTATTTTAAAACTAAAACATTAAAAGTCACAAATAAAATTGTTGATAACGTTTACATTTCAATTATGCACGTGATTTGTTTTTTTTTCAAGCCAAAAACAGTTAAATCATGATTGAATAAAGGTTTTTAAATAATGTTATTGTTAGTTGTGCAAATAAAAGTGCATTTAGTAAACTATATTATCTTTGCGTAGTGGTAAAGAAACCAAAAGTAAATAATAAGATAAACGACTGTGAATTAATTAGATTGAAATGATGAAGCGGTAGAGTAAACAAATAAAGACAAACAAGTAAATAAAATGATGATACATTGCATGAATTGGAATATAGAAAACACAGATACACAACAATTGTCACATCAGTATTGAGACATATTGTTATGCATAAATACCTTAATTGTAACTCATATTTCAATAATTATTATCTGTGTAAAGACCACACAGCTCAAGTGATTATCCAATGAGAAACCACTAGGTAATGTAATCTTTCGACTTAAAAGAAATAGTAAGATACACTATTTACCAAGGTGATCTAGCGGTACAGCACTCGACTCAAACCCGGATAGACATGAGTTTGAATCCTACCACCGGCACTAAGTGTGGGTCAACGTTTGGCTCCGCAAAATGTCGATTACTAAAAAATGTTTTTCTTAAAACATTTAAGGTAGTATAAATAAATAAAGAAAAATAATATTCATCTATAAATATTTGATTCTCAGGATGTTAATGATCCTGAGGATTTGAGTAGTGCTCATAAAGTTTCGATTTACAATGATGGTGATATTCCTGACTGTTTCTCCTCCACGTGGTGCATCCTGGACTAGGTGCCTATATGCATCTAGACTAATAACAGTAGAAACCGAGTGCACAGCGGTATATCTGGGCTTTCACTGGATTTCCGTTCAGTAAATAGATGCTAGCGTATACCCAAGATGTCTAAAAGGTGTTTCAAGGTATCCATTTACCATATTTAGCCGGTTAGGTTTGTGAATCTATCAACCAGCGTCAACCTTAAAGAAAATCGTCTCGTCATTTTCTGCGGTCTTCTAATAAAAAAACTTCATTTATTCTTCCAAGTTCAATTTGCATCCAACAACCTTTTCGCATAGAAATTCGAGAAGTTATTAAAACTGGGAATTGATGAAAAGGTTTCTCTGCCACCAACTATTGTTACTTATGTTTATATTCAAAATAATTAACATTTTGTGATATTGTAGTATATGTTAGGTTTAAATAAGAAAAATAAACCAATAAATTATTTACAAAAATAATTTAGCATACTAAAATGCAACAAATGGTTTTTAAAATAAAACTTGTTTTTATAACATGATTGTATAAACAATAAAACACCTTAAAAATCCATTTTTGAGTATGTGTTTTAGAAGTACATGTAACAAGGTAAGAATGAAACACTAAAGCAGTTACATTTCCGTATTTCATTACTGAAAGGTTTTACAAACACAAATTTGTATAGAGGAGAGAACTTTAACATATTAACATTTTTTAATCAATATGTCAGTATAACATAAACATAAAAAAATATATGCAACTAGAAATTAGATAATCTTTTTAATCAATGTTTTTATTTTATTAAATTGTTTTTATTAATCCAGTTTAAAATGTGAATTTTTTTTAGTTGTAAATATACACTTTATTGTTACTTTGCCTATTTCTTTCCCAACAGACTATAATTCCTTACCGATTTGTCGATGCATCACTTCAATCTCATGTGTTCCATCCAAAGGACGTATGTATTCAATGTGTTCCAAAGGTACACTAAAGATATGGCAACTCGTACAGCCTTTGCCCATCAAAATCACAACGGTCAAGGTTGTCAATTTGACTGGAGAATTTTACAAAAAATGGGAAAAGTATACCATGTTTCCATTCGAACAAATTTTCAATTCGACTATTTACTGTTTGTACAGCAGTCGGCCAACATTCCAATCCGACCTTTATCAGACACTTTGTGTCGAATTGGATAAAAACGGCGAAATGACCCTGTTCAAGTCGAATACTGGTCGTCAACATTGGACTGGCGACTTCTTTTGTCCCAAAAATGGTCAATGTTTGGCATTGAGTGCAACAAGATTGCAACAAACGAAAACGTGTCATGGTGTGTATTATGTTTATGCATTTGCTACAATTATGACAAGTGCCTGTCGCGACTACCAACTAAAAATTTGGACGTGTGAATTTGGTCAACAGGGCAGTTCAATGCAAACATTGCCCAATTACGATTATTTGACGCCCGTCGTCAATAGACAGATGAACGGTCAAAGCGACGATGACAGCAAGCAACTTGCAAAAGGCAGTTGGTCAAATCAATTGGCCACAACTGTTCCACTATTATTGAACTATCGACTAAATTTGATCAGTTCATTTCGTTTGCCTGTTGAGTCAATGTTTGTCCAATCGACAGACACCCATTGTCACGTGTTGTGGTTGGATGGTACATGGGATCTTTTGGTTGTTGCAAATAGGCAATTATTACGATACAACTGGCACCATTTATTCAATAGACTGAACAAATTTAGATTGTATTTGAATCAATTGAGGTTTGGATCCTATTATTATTGTTGTTGTTTGAACAATGTTCGAATTGATGACAAATATGAGTCACTTATTTTAAATTATTTGAAGAAAATGACTAGTGACAAAATGACTGTTGATCAAAATATTTTGAAACATTTAAATTACAATTTGTTACAAGAGGTAATTTCTTTCTTTTTTCTTTAATATTAAATTGGAAATTTAAAAAATTGTGCCTTTAGATGAATGATAATTAAATTATCATTCCGAACAGAAATAATAGAAGATGTAAATGGTGAGATGAATTCATTTCGTATATTCTCTTCAGTCACAAACATATAAAGAATCAGTATATATACATAAATATATATGATGTAATATGATATAATTAGGTAGATGATAAAATCAACCAAGGGAAAAAGTTGCGAAAGAAGGAGCCATTAAGAGTCAGACAATCTTTTGTGTGAGTGTGTGATTACTCGTAGGTTGGGGACGGGAAAAGTTTCAAAAAGTGTGACCAAACTTGCAAGATGACGCAATACAAATCGTATAGTGCTATGTAAATATTGATTTTTCCACCTTATATGCATTTTCAAGGTCAAACATTTCCCTTTTGATAGAAGAATGCACCAACGTGACTCACACTCATCTACCTATAATTAACTTAACATTAATAACTACACAGACATCCACATACGCAATATGCCTATGTCAAGTCCAGGCTAAATTTAATAAAGTTACAACTTGTTTTTGTACACACAAAAGGGGTTTAATGTGTGAATGTAAACAGATTTAAGTGTTTTTAACATATTAGCAGCTTGAACAGTTATCAACTCTTTAAAACCATCATTAAAGTTAACTCGGTGTTTTGTTTGAGCCAAGTGACGTAATATTGACGAAGTGCACAAACGTTCATTTGAATTGGACTCTTTATCGATCCAATTAGGAATGTTCTTTGGCCTGTTCAGCTAATCGATGAGATGTCCGACCAATACATTTCTCACCGCAACATATGTCTGTATAGTGCTAAGTTAATTACATCATGTGTTTTTATGTATATACTGATTCTTTCAATATTTGTAACTGAAGAGAATATACGAAATGAATTCATCTCACCGTTTACGTCTTCTATTATTTTTGTTTGGAATGATAAAGGGAACCCAATTGTACTTGTCTTTATTTTTGTTTAAATCACATTGTGATTATTAAAAAAATTAGTTCCAACTATTTTTATCGTTGTGCAAATAATGTGATAGATTTGTATCTAATAATTAGTATCATTTATTGTAGTTGGTGACACGCAGTCACTTCCTCATTATTTTTATATTTGTAAGGCCTATTAAACAATCGATTTCGATGGCTTGATAAGCGTAATCAACTTACAAGTATAACAAAGTATTTTGGTTGATTGACGGCATCCTTGAGACGGCGCCAGTATTTAAATATATTTCTGTTCGATTTTGCTAAACATGTAATTTGGATAAATTGTTGGATTCTGTACTTAATTTTTACAATATTTTCGACTTTGTGCCGGGGTGGTCTAGCGGTACAGCGTTCGATTTGGATCTCGGTGGGTATGACTTCGAATTCCACCACCGGCACTAAAATGCGGGCCCACGTTCGGCTTCGCTAAAATGTTCACTACTGAAAAATGTTTCACGCAAAACATTCAAAGTAGTAAACATAAGAATAAAAATAAATAGTTTGTCTGTGATAAAATCAAAAAAAAATTATTAAAATACGGTAGCACTCAAATTGGTAAATTATTCAGCACTAAACCTCATCGTGAACAATTAACAAAAATAATGTTCCAGTTGGGAAAAGATAACATGATTTTAATTATACTTTGAAATTTAGTCGTATAAAGTGCAAAATTCTTGACTAAAATAGAATTAAACTTGGAACTATGCAAGGACCTATACGATAAAGTCCTAGTGAAAGGGTTCTCCCACTTGCTAAACCGGTAGTAACGTAGCAGCATTTGAGGACACTGGGCAATTAGAATTGATCAGATTCACGATAAGGATGAAACAGCTGTACAGTGCTCCTGGTTAACTTGAAAACCTAGTAAATTTATTATACAAGTGAATCTGACAATATTAATATAACATTTCTAAAATAGAATTGCCTCCAGATTGGATTTCTTGCAATCATTTTAAAATATAATGTAAATGGTTTGAGACATAAGATTAAGAAAATTAATTATGTAATGCAAAATTAAATTCCACAACATTGGGTTAAAAATGTAGGAATCTCTGCATTAAACGTTTCGATAAAATTCTGCAAAACAATAAATATTAAAAATGCGTAGTTTTATTATCTATTTTTATATATGTATATATATATATATATATATATATATATATATATATATATGTATATGTATATATATTATAATATAAATTATTTTTAAGCCACTAATTTGCTTGTTTCTTAACATTAAAAAATGTCAATCTTCCTATTTTTGTCCTAAATTACTATATTGGTATACAATATTTTAAGAATGTTTTAATACAACTTAGATGTGCCTTATGCAATGAAATAGGGTTACAAAAGCGAACAGATTATACTTTATTGATTTTGACAGCAGCTCGTTTGTCTACTGTACTTTTAGCATTTCTTTTTACATTTGTAAAATGCATGCCGCTGTCACGTGACACGAAACAAACTAAAATTATCTACATTTTATAAGCAAAATATTAGAGAAACTGTTATTTGTGTTAATTTTATGTTAGTTTACAACAACTTAACATGATTTTAAAAACATAACTACATCATTTGCAAAACATTTTTAATCAACCTAGTAATTTTAATTTAATTTAATATTAAATAAAGTTTTGAAATTGTAAGAGAAATAAAATCTCATGTTAACATTCATATAGCAACGTGCAATTACCTCATAATTTGAACAATAGTCCTTAAAGAATTTGCTATCTTTTGTTTAAAAATTGTACCTATTTTTGAATGGCATAGTATATTTATTAAACATATTTTACTTAAACCGCTGTTCAAAATAAAACAAATTATATACATTTATATGTAAATCTTTTCATTGAACAAGATCAACAGCGTTCAAATCGTGTCACCGTTCAAAGCGTCAGTAGAAATGGGCAACAAATTGCCTTCGGTTGAATTGGACAAGCTGCACAAACGCAACTTGGATTTGTTTGAATTGACCAATACAATATCCCAACGTTCCAAAGCCAAACGCATTACAAAGTCCCAATTGGAATACAACAAAAAGAGTGCATTTCAAAATTATTTCGACCAATTGTTGAATCATCACAAAATCAATTCGACAAGCTCTAGATACCATTTGGCACCAACCATCGATACATCAATACAGTCAACTGTGGACCAAGCCGAAGACATAATCAAAACAGCCAATTTGACGACGAAAAGCAAGACAAAATTGAAACCTACCAAAATTCGATTTGAACCTGTCGACAGCCAACTTGTTGCCATTCCACATGACAATATTGAAGCTGAAGACGAACTGAACAAATTGCCAATCGAACGATCACGTGGCTTTTTTTCGCACTCCATTTTGACCGAAAGCGGACGTGATGCTTACGGTTGGGCTCCCAATTCGTCGTTGATAGCGCACAAATGTCCCCACATTTTGAATGATTTTGTTCCCCAATCGCCTCCTCCACTCGACTTGAACCAATTGGCGTTGAAAATCAATTTAACAGCCGTTTCAGACCATCTGTCTTCCGACTTCGATTCGAATGCCGCTTGGTCTATTGATTCGAGCAAAGAGTCAACAGCTATCATTAGTAATGGAAATTCGGAAGACGATTTAAAACACATCATTGATAATATTGCATATGGTCAGCAAGACATTACTCTATTGAAAGATGAAATCGATGGAGATAGGAGTCGAGAATCAACAATTGAAGAAATGGCAAAAGTTGACAAAAAAAAAGTTATCGATATCAATAAGATGAAAAAAGATCAAGAAAATCGAAAAAAAGAAAAAGAGGAAGATTTATTATCGAATATTGTACAAAAAGTTAGGCCGCCACCAAAAGTTGACAAGCGTCAATCTGTCGTATTTCTGACTGAAATCGATCAACCATCATTGGCCACCATTGACAAATGCCCATTTCAGTTGCCTCTCTTTCTCCAACCCTACCGGCATTCACGTTGGTTGCAAAGTTTGGAATTGTTGCAATGGAATTGTAGTCCAGAATCGTGGGACGATTTTCGTGCTTACGAACAGCCATCTTACTTTATCGAATGGCTATTGTCACAAAATGCACTGGTACCGATCTTTGTTCAACACATTCCTCCTTGTATGCAAGACGAAAATATTGATAAATGTCAAACTATTTTGGAATTTTTCGATACACTCAGCCAGTGGTATGGACAAAACCAATTGACTGTGTCATGCGTGCAACATTTGCATACTTATTTCATCCAAACGCTATTAGTTCAATGTCAACAGAAAAAATCGAACAACCATTTTCCGTCTCTAACATTACTTATCCATCTTACCAATTTATTCGTTTCATTTCAGTGCAAAAATGTACCAACAGTTGCTCTAATTGTTTCAATCTACATACAATTAATATTGACAATGATGACAAATGACAATGACTCTTTAGACAGTGCAGAAATTATTAAACACCAAACACATTTTATTGATTGCTTGAAAGAAATGGGATTGCAAGATGATTATGCTAGTTGTTTCGTCGATGAAATAGACCATTTTTGTGCCACTCTAAATGATCCAAATTCGAAGCACAGTGTCGACCAACCTCATCGATTGATTGATTTTATTGGACATGTAGAAGATGTCGACTTGAAACGTTGGTTGAGTGTTTACCAACTGGTCGATTTGTGGCTGCACGCGTGGTTGAATAAAACGGAACAAGCAAATGGTTCAAAGGTTGGACATTTTTATATTAGTGCATTTTAAATGGATTTCATGCATACTTGTATGTATGTACTACCATCTTTCATGGTAACATTTATTAGTAGATACTAGCATTTGTTTATATTATTGTATGTATGTATGTATATAAACATATTGAAAGATACGGTGTTTTATTACAATGTTATTTTTAAGTGTTTAGTGAAACAAAATAAATATGGATTATTGTTTAATTAAAAGATTATTAATTTTCTTTTAATTAATATCAATTATTTTAAGTTTTAGAGGATATTTAATGCAACCATTAAATATCAAATATATTGCTACTTGGATAACATTTAATTTAATTTGATATTTTTGGTAGTCTGTAGTTAGTAAATACAGAATAATAGACTTTTTAGCCTATTATTTTACATTTTCAACTTGTTAAGTGGTATTAAGTTACTATAGTAAAATACATCAAAGTAATACTACAAAAAAAAGTCTTTTTGAAAATATCTAAAATATTTTTTATTAGAAATAAACTTATTTATTTGTAAACAAACAATTCAATTAAGATAACTTTGTTTAAATCATAAATAATATATATACACATAATTTTTATGTATTTTATTTTTACTACTTTAAATGTCTTACGGGAAACATGTTTTAGTAGTGGACATTGTTTAGCGAAGCCGAACGTAAACCCGCATTTAGTGCCGGTGGTGGGGATCAAACCCATGCCCATCCAGATTCAAATCGAGCGCTGTACCTCTAGACCACCCAGACACGCACATATATCTTATCTACAAACAAATAACGTCAATAGCTTGACTTTGTTAAAGTACAAATAAAATACGCATGTAAATAATTCTTTACGTTTTTTCAACTAATGTGCTTTTTATTTAATGTCTACATTTTTAGGTAAATAAAAATATTTGCAAAAATAAAAAACGAACAGGAATATTGGACACGAATAAAACCAAGAAAAATGAAAAAATTAAATCAAAAACCAGCAAAATTACTTGGAGTGGAGTAGACGAAGTATTGCCTCTTAAATGGGATAATGGTATTGAACCGTTAATTTCGTTTTGCATGTGGGTACATAAAGAACGATTAAACTCGACTAAAAAATTACCTAACATTGTATCATCTAAAACCGACATGATAGAAATTAAAAAAGATGCAGAAATTCCTTGCTATAATAAGCAAGTACCCATTGTAAAAGAAACGCAAATAGATATTAATGATGAAAATAGTTTTTATACAGTCAAAATGTTACCTCCTATAGATAACTTAAAACATTGTTTGGTTCGTTTAGGTGAATCTCACGTTACTGTAAGACATAGAAATAGGGTAAGTTGATTTAATTAATGTATGTAAAATTGGTTTAAAATTAAATAGTATTATTATTATTACTATTTAACTAAAACATAAACATTTATACCAAAACTATGCAGATGGAAAACTTGTTTCATGCAAATACACTTACTGAAGACACAGCAATTGTCGAAAGTCTTCGTGATGCAACTCAACCGACATTTGCTCAACCGCGAGAACTTGTAAAATATTTACTTACAAATCAATTTCCTCCTAAAATTCATTTAATTATACCCACATGTACCATAAAGCCTTTTATGGAAACCGAATCAAATAAAAATATCTTCGTAAAACGTTTTTGTGAATTAATTAAATGGAAATCTTACATTGAATCCAATAAACCTTCTTTAAAGCACTGCAATCCAGAATGCAAAAAACTACATAATTCATTTAAAATGTTTGACAAAAAAGAATTGGATCGATATGAAAAAGAACTAATACACATGATTGCAAAAAATAATAACCAACTGAAATCTTTTGTTCATTGGTTTATTCCAGCTTTAACACGTTTACTACCACCTACAACAAATTCTAATCTACAAATTATTAATAAACAATTCGGAGATACATTTTTTAAAAATAATTTAGAATTTAATACTACTGAACAATTTAACAATAATACTAAAACGTTGCCTTCTTTATTTAAATAACTATAATGTATTTATTGTAAAAGCTATTTACAATTTTTTAATTTAACATTAACCACATAATTATGCTGTTTTTTAAGTTATTTAAATATCATTAGATAATTTCTTTTTAATTAAAAAATATTATAAAAAAATATTAACGTTTACTAGTAATCGTAAATTTATTAAAATAAAACAACATAATTAAACTTGTTTTGTATCAAGAATGAGAAATGTACACGAGATGTAGTGGTACAGGGCTCGAATTCGGACCTCGGTGGGCATGGTTTGAATCTCATCACCGGCACTAAAATGCGGGCCCACATTTGGCTTCACTAAAATGTCCACTGCTGAAAGATGTTTCTCGTAAAACATTCAAAGTAATAAACATAAAATAAAAAATAAAATTATCGGTTGTTAATGTATCTAAAAATTAAAAATTAAGAATAATAAAAAGGTGGATAAGTCTGAAATAAAAAATAATAATAAAAATAAAAATAAAGGGAAGTTGGAAAATAAGTTAGACAAGGGAAACAAATAAATGTTTATCATAATTACACTTAAATGACTTGACCATTTGTTAGTTAACGATGTGACTAAGAAGCTTATTCCATGTTGTAATGGTTTTATGCGTGAATTGATGCTGAATAAAATTTGTCAGGGCTTTTGGCTTATAAATCTTACTACGGTAGATATTATTGGATTTAAATAACTAGTAAACTAAAATTAAGTCGCTTATCACTTAAGAAGAAAAGCTTAAATATCTTTTAATTTTCAGAGCACGGCTTAATTTTAAAGTTTGTAATAAAATTTTGTTAAAGTTCTTTAAACTCTTGTCAGTCGGTAAATGTCGGGTAGCAACATAGATAAAGTATTCCAAATAAGATTTTATATATAACGTGAATAGTAAACAAAGGCAATCAATTAAAATTTTTCCTAAATTTTGTCTAAAAACCTTAAGTGTACTAAAACATGTTTGGGTTGTTTTTGTATGATAAGACGTGACGTTTGACGAATGAGAAAAAACGACCTAAATCCTTAACTTCCTTTACTGTAGTAATAAAATGCTTGTTACAAAAACTGAGCATCTTGCTCAAAAGTTATATGTTTACACTTATCTAAATTTATAGAAAGCCTGTTTTTAATTAATTATTGGTAAATGTTGTGAATGTTTTATTGCAGAAGTTCAGTACCTCTAAATTTTTACATCATCCGCACAGAGCAAAATGTTGAACCAAACGACTAATAGTAAATTATTAACAAACACAAAAAGTAAAGGATCTAAGATTGATTTTTGTGGCATCCCAGCAGTAATTTTACACGGAGAAGACAAAGTATTACCAAGCCTAACGTTAAAATTTAGGTTATGCAAAAGGTCCCATATCCAGTAAATAAGTGAAAAACTAATTCTAAAGAACTTAAGTTTGGCTATTAAGAAAAAGTGAAGTACCTTATCACACGTTTTTAAAAGATCAAAGCAGATTACCTTAACGGAAAATTATATCTTTAATAAGCTAGTTAACTCTTTAGTAAAAACTAGCAGGTTAAAGAGGCAAGATCTTTGTGGTACAAACTTACGCTCAGCCAGATTAACTAGATTATTATTTAGTAAGTACTCTTAGAACTGACTTTTAACTAGCATATCTAAAACTTTACTAAAAACCAGAAAAAAACTCTTCCACTTACTAGGATGCTAATATATTAGCACATTTTCTGAGAACTTTGTGATAAATACTATTAGACCCGCATAAAGTACATTTCAAATGCTCAAAATGAAGCGGACAAAATTATAAATAAAAATAATTTAAATAATTTAACAAATTTTATTATTATTACACTTAATTTTATTATCGTTATTATTGTTATTGCTATTATTGTTTGTACATTTTGTTGTACTGCATCGAGTTCTCTAGATGTATTTTTTAGTTTCATTTTTGATTTTCTTGTGTACATGACTAAGAATTACCGTTAATAAACGCTTTTTGGTTTGTTCATTTTTTTTCTACCTAGTTAAGATGAACGGATCAATTCTTCTAGGAGATAGGCGGTATCAGTACAATTAGCAATCAGAAGTCAGATCATTATCTATATTTCTCAACTGCTTAAACCATGTCAGCGATAATTCTGGGATCTCGAATAACCAAACTAGACTAAGAAAAACAGATGCTAAGGTATCACTAGGGCAAAACACGGATCTAAAATATTCTTTTATTAAATCACAAGCCTTTGATTTAAAGAAAAAACAATTATAATTTTGCATACAGGGAAATACATATTCAGATAAAAAAATTTCTTAAAGAAACTTATAAAGTATATTTTTATAAACCTTGGCTTTATTGAGTAAATTAAAAAGTTTTTTAATTTTTTATGGTTCTGAAAGCTAATACAACTTGATTCCAAATATCAATGTAACTATAATAAAAATAAACCTGTTTAACAGCCCCTCATTTATTAAACGTTAATTTCCACATGTAACTTTACAAGAAAAATATTGTTAGAAAGACAAGAACTTTAAAACTATTAAAATTATTAATTCTGTGTAATAGTAAAAATTATCTGCTATTAAAATACACTAACTTTTAGTTTATATTATAAAAAAACTCACGTAGCTTATTAAAGTTTGCCTTCCAAAGTATTGAGGAGGTTACTAAGGTTTAGAAGTACATTTTTACAACTTTTGACGCAAAATAAACATGGAAAAACAGGTCTGAGTGGTCACACTTACCCAGCAGAAGTAGAAAATAAATAAAATTAAATAAAAATGAATGCTTTGTGAAGAAAATTGTACCCACCTCGCGGATCCGAAACTCTCGTCGCGAGTATGGAGAAATGAATAGAATTTTTATCTAAAAGATACAGATTCACACAGATTCACAAGGATAGAGGTATCCTTGTTTAATAGTATTATAACTTTAGATGCTTATCTCACTGTTTAATATTTTTTTAGATAACCAGGTTTCCATAATTCCAAAAATATGGTGTCTATCTGAAATGGCTGAGCATTTGAGGTCAGTCAGTTTGATCCAGTGACTCAACGCATTAGTGTAGATAACCTTTAGTGCAAATGGAGTTGGTAGGAAAGCGACTTTTATCTGAGTTATTACCGAATGGAGAAGTAGGATTGACTCTAAGGCACATGATAAAAATCCTGGAGTATTAATTTTACTATATGAACCATAGTCAAACTTACTGTCTTATCTATGACAAATTTCGCAAATGGGTTAATACATTTATACGGTCTTTTACCTAAAGGAAAATGTTTTAAAAATCTAAGATAAGACGGTAGATATTTCTAGTTTTGTTCTATTTGCAATTCTTTTATGTAGATATTCCTTACAGATAACATTATTATTTAATTGAGCAAAATAGGAGTACCTAAGTATAAACAAATTGTGCAACATTTGTAGAACCACAGGTTGGAAGAGGAACATATAATTTCAGTTTTGATAAACTTATTATATCTACGCTGCCCATAATATGTATATGAAGATCCTATTTGTCCAGTAAACAGATTAATTCAAGTAAAATTACTATAAAAAAAAAACAATTAAAATTTTTAATATTAAAAATTCAGCATATTAAATATTAAGCTTTTATTAGTTTATAATCAATAGTGTTATCAGAATTGTGTTATTACTTTGTGGCCATAGATTGGTGAAATAACATTTTCTTGTCACTTCTTTAGAAATATTTTAAAAAAAGCAAACCACTAATTTTGCGCTTAAAATTGTATCAAACCAAATTTGTAATTAGCAACATTTAAATTAATTACATTATAAATTAATAGAAAAAATTAAAATTTTATTTTTTGTTGTAATATTTACAGGTTACAGGTTAATACGGGAGTTGAGTAGGAGCAAAGTTCCTTTTGATTTTCGGTTCTATTTATTAATGATATCAGAAAAATTAAGGATTCAAAAAAAATGAATGGTGAGTTAAAGGGGGATTAGTCACAGAAAAAATTTTTAAAAAAAAGATAAAATCAAGGTAGATAGTGGAAAGTAACAATTATAGAAAACGGGTAAAAATAATAAAAAAATAAGATTACGTATTACAATGCAAAAACACTGCAATAATCTTCAGAAAGAAAAAAATAAAGAAAAGGATTAATAACGCTCTATAATGGTTGATACTTGGTATATTGCTCGTTATTATTTTTATAAATGATTTGCCTCGTGTAGTTCAGTTTAACATCTTGCTCTAACCCTGAGCTTTCACAGCAAGATATTTTTAATATTCAGGACTGGGTTTTCAAAAATGCGCTCCTTTTTAATCTTTCTAAATTTAAGCATATTAGTTTTGGAAAATCCTCAGGCAATATCTTTAGAGCATCTGCTTTATTTAATACTGTTATCACTTCAGTCCAATCTATTAAAGATTTAGGTGTAACTTTCACTTCAACCCTCCTATTCTCAGCCCATCACACTCTAGCTGCGCAAAAGGGTTTTAGATTGATCAACTTTATTAAACGTACCTTAGAAAATATTTTCCTAGTTGTGTACGTTAATTATATATGCTCTATATTAGACCTCACCTTGAATGTTGTATTCAAGTTACCTCCCCCATCCTTAAAGGTGATATCCATCGTCTAGATCAAGTTCAAAAAAAAAATTCAAAATACCCAAAATCCTTCATAAGGTTGATCGTTTAAAAATATTAAAATTATTCTTTTTATCTGACAAAAGACTCCAAGGTGACCTTATTTTAGTTTACCAATTCGTAAATTCTGGCCGCAGTGCATTGTTTTTCGTTCCTTCACAGGACTCCTTAAGGGGACTTAAGTTTAAGTTTTCAAAGCCTAGAGTTTGCATCCGTCTCCGCGGATTTTTTTATACAGTCATTTTAGCGTGAAATAATTTGCCATCCCATATTGTTTTATTCCCCTCTCTTTACTCCTTCAAACAGGCCTATGATAAGCACGCCCTTCTTAATTTTATTTAGTTTCCCTTTAATATAATATTTCCCTATTTTCTCCAGTTTATATTTTTTCCCACCCCAAATATTTTGATATTTTAGAACCAAAAATCAAAAAAAGTTTTTTCTACTTAACTCATGATTTATTCTGTATCTTGTATCTATTCCAGTGGACTTGTAGCGTGACGAGCGCCTCACCTCGTGAAACGAATGTTTTTAAATGCTTTTAATTATAAAGTTATATGCAGACTATTTTTGTAACGTCTTTTATTAAAAAACTAAAACTAAAATTAAATTAAATTAAACTAGTTTTTATTTAAAATAAAAATTATTATCGAAAAAATGTTTTAAATGCTTTTTAAAAAGTTTTATGTACAAATATTTGATTATGATTATTAACAATATTTAAAAATGTAAAAAAAAAATAATAATTTATTAAAATTGATTATGTATTATAAAAGTTTTATATAGTTTTTTAGTATTTTTACAGCAGACTTTCTCTTTTTTGTTTAAATGTTATGTGTTCAACTAATATGTCTACACAGTTCGTTTTGTGTAATATTTTCCCTCTATTGATGATTTATGGCTTTTAGAAAGGTGAGATTATCTGTCAATGCTTTATTGAATTTTTTCGCTTTTTTTTCTTAAAATTTGTTGAGTTTATATTTTAAACTATTAAAATAACCGGGTTTTATATTAGATATTATTCAGGGTATATATTGTGAGTAATTGAAATCGCTTTTTGTACAAAAAGCTTTTGAAAATCGAGGTAGAAATTTAGCATTTGGTTTGAGGACATTTTTCGTATTTATACTAATTTTAAAAAAATATTAATGAATGTTTTCAATAATAATTATTTGTGTTTTTTATTAGTCACGATAGTTGTTTATTGTTTTAGCTTATGAACTGTTCATTTTATCAAACATTTTAGATTAAATGTTAACGTTTTGTTGGTATTTATTTATTTTTTAATGGTTTATAAATTAAATTGTTTTGTTTGTAGTAATTTTTGTGCTGCTTTCTACGTTATGTTAATATTATTTTGCTATTGTTAATTAATTAGTTAATAAAAAAATTAAATTAGCATTCGATTCTAGTGAATCCGTTTGTTCAATGGTTTATTTCATGTATTGGTATTCGGCTTAATGTTTTAAAATCGCTAGTGTTTTGTGATTATATAGCTACTATTAAGTTTTTACATATGCTATGTATTTACTAGTTATAAATTTATCTGGTATTTTATGTAGTGATGGATTTCTGAGATTTATTTTTCACTAATATAAACTAAAACAGTTATACATTCATTTATTTTGGTTGGTGATGTGATCACTTCTTCATTATTTTCTACATTTATACGGCATAAAAAACGATTGATAGCTTGATAAGCGTAACAAACGTAAAAAGAATAACAAAATTTCTTGGCTGGTGAACGGCATACTTTCAACGTCGCCACTGTTTGCAAAGATTTACGAGGCCGACTAATTTTTTGTTAGGGTTGTCTCCCGTAACCCAACGGCTACGTAAGGTATACGTGTACTGTAAGATACCTTTTAAGTATCCTGGGTGTATACTTGTACTCACCCACCAAAGCGGTAGCCCAGTTATACCACTGTACACTCGGTCCCCGCTGTTATTAGTCTAGATGCCTTTCAGCACCTAGTCCAGGATGCACCAAGTGGAGGACTAACAGTCAGGAATATCACCATCATTGGAAATTGAGACTATAAGCAACACTTAAATTCTCAGGATCATTAGCATTCCAGTTTTTATTATTTACTGTTATTTTTAAGTATTTTGTCTTAAGTATTAATGGTTTCCATTACATGTTTGTTGAAAAATAAGAAGTTTTACATTTTTGTTATATTTTTATAACAATTTGTTTATTAATAGAAAAATAATGCATTTTTAGGTTATTTTTACTTATTAATTATTGCTATGTTACGTTCATTACGATGCAAGGACGTTGTTTTGTCGAAGTTTTTACTTTTACACTAGTATTATTTTTTTAAAATGTTTTCTGAGGTTTTCAGTTTTATTGTTTTAATGTTACGAATACGTTATTATTATTATTATCTATTTTGCTCATACAGATTTATACAAAACACCATTGTTTTTACGTTTCCAATGTTTGCAAAAATTTAAGATAATTACCTATGTCAATTGTTTAAGGAAACTAAATTTTTTATTTTTGTATTATAAACTTGGTACATAAAAATGTCAAAAATATACATTAGTTAATATTTTTGTTTCAGAATATCAGTTTTATTGTGAGCAATTTTAAGTATATATGGCTGTAATTTTAAATGATCTGTTTGCTAATTACTGTTTTAATGGAAACAAGTTTGACTAAAATAAAGATGTATTTACTGTAGTGTACGTTAAGTGGCGGTACTTAAATTTATTATTTAAAAACGTTTTTGAAAATTACATTAAAATGTGTTTGTTGATAATGGTTATTTAAAGTTGGAATAATTAAGTAGTTTAATGTATTAGACTGTTAGCTTACGGTGATGTATGCGAATCCGAATCTTACTCTAGGTAATTGCTAAGAATTTAGTACAAAAATTAGTTAACTTAAATTGGGTAGTATTGGTTTGTATTTTGTATTGAGATACGTTATTTTTACAGAAGATAGAGTAGTTAGTTTTAAGTTGTTTAGTAACTAACAATCGCATGATTTTTTAATTCCTAAAATTTTTTTCTTGAGTATGATGTTTATGTAAATTTCATTCATTTAGTTGATAACGTAGTCACTTCTTTATTATCTCTATATTTATGCAGTATATTAAATGATCAACTTTGATAGCTTGATAAACATAACCCAATGCAGAAGTATAACGAAGTTTTTTAAAGTAGATTGTATCCTTGTGACGGCGCCATTATTTACAAAGATTGACGAGACTGCCTAATTTTTGTTATTTAACTTAGCCCAATGGCTACAGATGGTATACATAAACTTTAAGATATTTTTTAAGTTTTCTGTTTGTATGTTTATACCCGCCCGCCAAGGCGGAAACCCAGTCATATGGCTGTGCACTTGGTCCCTGTTGTGTTAGCCTAGATGCTTGGGTGCGCCTAGTCCAGAATGTACTACATACAGGAACAAACGGGGATATCACTATAATTGGAAATCGAAACTATAAGCATTACTCAAATCTTCTGAATAATTAGCATCCCCAATGTAAATGTGTAAATGTTGAACTATTGTAAGATTTCACTTCGGTTTTGTTAATTTAACTATTATATTAAATGAGGTTTAAATTTACATTTATGTTATAAATTCCGAGTTTGGTGGTATCTATAGTTTTGCTTTATTTATTCAACAACAAACGTTTTAATTATTTACCTTTTATCTTTTTTAACACTACAAACAAGAGGTCTCCATTGTGTCTTGCAATTGAAAGCTATTTTTAAAAATTGTTTCGTTAAAACATAAAGTTAAACGTAATATAGATTCAATATATTTTTTTATTAAGTTGGATTATTTTCCTTTGTCTTCTAAGGCTTTGCTTCCATAGATCTAACAATTATAGTATTACCCATTTTTACATTTGTCCATTAATTTTGCGTAGTTGTTTGTCTAGTATAACGCTCAATGTTGCTATATTTAAATGAAAATGTTTTCTAATCTTATTGATTAAAGTTTGTTTACAAAATCAACACTCGATACTGATCGTTGATTCTGATTGTGATACCACATTTTCTTTAGGCATTTTTCAAAAAAATTAAACTATTAACGTTTGTCATGCCCCGTTTGCAGTATATATTGTAATAGACAGCCGATGCTTTCGAACTGAATTTATTGGCCACGCGATTATCTCTACTATTTCCGTATTTCCGAAAAATTTTGAATGACTGTTTTTCATGTTATGCGCGAGTAAAATCTCTTAGAAAAATTAAGCTTTTTGTCTTATAGATAGTATCCTTATAACGGCATAACTATTTTTAAAAATTAGCGAAGTTGCCTGATTTTTGTCAGGTTTATTTCCCTTATCTACCTATGGTATACATGTACTTTAAGAATCCATTTAAGTGCACTGGATGTATGCTTGCACTTGAACCAAAACATTTCAGTTATACAGCTGTACACTCGGTCCTTAATGAATGTTAGTCTGGGTTCAGAATAGATAACATGGAAGTACGAAATCAGTAACATTATCATAATTGGAACTTGCGATTTTATAAGTACTATTCAATGTTTTATGATTATTAGCATTTATTAACTGATGTTTGATATATGTGGAACTTTGTTTTGGTTGAGATTTCGTTCTACAATTAGTCGGAAAGTTGTTTAAAAGGAAAGGTATTGTTCGAAGATTTCATTTGATTCCTCATATTTATATTAGTTTGAATAAGTAATCTAAAGCATTAGGATTATTTTGTTTATATACGATTAATGATAATATCCATTAGCTTTGATTTAAAGAGACTACGACTGTTTTATTTGCTTCGAGGTTCAATCTATATTTTCGTGAAATGATATTGATTCCGTTGATTGCAGATTGTAATTCAGTCGAGGAGTTTGCAATAATTACTGTCATCGGAATTTTCTATATTTAAAATTTTAATTCTGTATATATATTAGAGATTATTTTATTATTTATATAAATCTTTTTATACATATCGACAAAATGTTAACCTACGCACAATTGTACACTTGTATATATATATATATATATTAGAGATCGTTTTACTGTTTATATATTCTTTTTATTCAGGGTTTGGTGGGATGAACGGTGATATTTCCCGCATCCCTATTCAATCACTGAGTGCTGTAGTTAGTTTGACAGATATTATCCCTGAATTGCCACTTCCCATTCCATTGCAATGTGGATCCAGTTCAGAAACTTTACTTCATGATCCAAACTTAACTACTGCCAACGCATTTCAGTGTTTGCAGTCTGGGCATGATCAATTTGCAACTTATTTAGGTGACGCACTTGGTAGCGTATGCACAAATAATATGTAAGTCGTTTATTTGTATTTTCATTTAATGATGTTTTTAGTGATTTTAAAGAAGGTTTTGCCAGTGATAATGTCAATCTCAGTTTTTTCCCACCTGCATTGACGAGTGTTCTACTTAGAAAAGCATCTGTTTTTGAACAGAAGAGAGGGTTTTTTGGCCTCACTTCTCAAGAGCGGTTTTTCACAGTTAATACGTCTGCCACTCCTTTAAAAACGCAATCCAATTCTTGGTTTTCTCAAGACAATGTAGTAAATAATTCTTATTCTTATACAAATTGTACGTTTGCTTTTTGATTTTTTGTTATTTTTAAAAGTGTAGTATACATATTTCATCGAATTTTAGCATTATTATTATTATTATTATTATTTATTGTTTATTAGCTCTTGACGAGTCAAACGGATCTCCTGGTAAGAAAAAGAAGAAAAGAAAAAAGAAAAAACACAAGCATCGTGATGACGACGATACTAGTGGAACTGGTGGAGAGTCAAATGCTACAACACCCGCTGCTTGCGGCGAAACAACTCCCAATAAATTTGACGAAACTTCCCCCGTCACTCCGACATACGGCGTGGTTGCTGTCAATGCCGACACGAACAAACTTTCTTTCAAAATTTTCAAACGACCACCAAATGACGGCAATTTACAGACGAATGCTCTTCCCGACCCAACCAACCCAACAGATATGCCAAAGAAAGAAAAGAAGAAGAAACGCATCAAAGAAAAGGATAGGGAAAGTCGTATCCGATGCGAAAACCGATCCAGTTTGCATTCGTCTCCTGTCTCCGATAATCCAACGGGTCAATATCCCGAATTATCTTCGTCCTCCTTGATACTCCAAAATAATCCATCATCCTTTCCCGATATTATTTCCAATTCAAATGGTTTGTCCAACTTTTTGGCTGCAGAAAAGTTTAACCAAGTCCACAACTACGTAAATGCATCTTCATCGGCGGGTAATTCAAATTTTAATTTGCCTGAACGTGACTCTACCGCCAATATTGATCTGTCCCTAGTGGGTGATGACAGTTTGTTTGATCATTTGATTTCATCGCAAAATAATTTGTACAGACAACAACAACAACAACAGCAACAACAACAATCTAATGCTGCTGGCGATCATTCAAAATCAATGATGTCTTCAGCATCCGATTTGGTAGATGCCAAAGATTTATCAAATCATCCTTTTCCAACCGATTCAAATCTATTTTATGAATTGTTACGCAATGTCGATGGCAATATTCCACTCAAAAATTTGTCCGACATCATGTCCAACGATTCCATGTTGATTGCATCGAGTTCGTCTGCCCAAACAACCAATTACAACAACAACAACCCAATTGGGTCGGTTTCCAACCTCATGGATTATGCATCGAATGTTCTTCAAAACGAAATGCTACATTCGTCTAGCGCCAATTTCCCCATCCCATCCGATTCCAATCGTCCAAATTCAAATTTCCATCCTCCATCATCGGCCAACTTTTCCAACGATCCTAGCCAGTCCAGTGCGGCCTATCAGTCGTTTTTGACCACCTCTCATTTGCTCGATTCTAGTCACGCTTCCATTCCCAACTTGTCCGATTCAAATTTCGACGTATTGGGAAGTATTTTGAACACGTCGGGCTATGCTTCGGTGACCGACGTGAGCCCGGCTGCCTTTCCTCCTTTCGACATTGCAGGTTTGAATTCCGATCCTGGCATACATCATGTTCCGATGGGTTTGGCGAGTTATTTGACTAGTACGAACCAGTCCAACAATCAGTCATGTATATCTAAACAGCACCAGCAACAACAAGTGTCAAACATGACAAATCACGATAGTAGAAATGTGTGTTCGCGTATGGATCGAACTTTGTCTCAATCCATTACAAGTACGCCGCAACCTTGGTGGAAAAGAAGTAACGATTCGGCACTTAGGCGACGTAAGTTTACACGAACAAACAACTTGAATAGGCATTATTAATTATCAATTACAGTTGGTCATTCATTTATTGTGGCTGGTCACATGGTTACTTTCTAGTTGCAAGCTTGTGAAAAATTATAAACTGATTGTCTCCCATTGCTCAATATACAAGAAAGCGTTGTATGCGCTACAAGAATACAGAAGATCCTTGACTAAAAGATGATATTCTTGTGACAGTGCTGCTATTCACAAAGGTTGATAACGCCATTTGATTTTTTGTCAGGATTAATTAATTAAATTAAAAGACATGGATAAAATTTGAGATGCTTTTTAACTGTTGTGAATGCAGGCTTGCATCTAAAGTGAAAATTCCTATATGTCGTTATGCACTCAGCATTTTATTATCTCTAGTTTCAGTATAGGATCCACTGCGTGAAGGTGGAGATTTAAGAGTACAATCGTCGTCGGAAGTAGAAACTACATGAAATTATGACTATATTTCATATCTTGATATTTATTTTTTGTTCATATCTTTTCTACTACTAACATATACATTGTCTTTTATCGTGTGTGTGTGTATAGGCAAAAGACGAAAGAACGAATTGGAAGGCTTGCAGTCATGGACCGTCAACTATCCAGGTGGAGCCAAGTCGGGCGATCGGACGAAGATGGCCGACGAACGCACGTGGGACGATGCGATTGGGTCGTACAGTCAAGTCTTGGGTGAACGTGCCAAAAGACGCAAGCGCATTGCTCGCCAAACGGGCAATTTCGATTCCGATTACGTTTTCGAACACGACAAGGATTATCCCAAGTACGATTGTGTGACAGATGTCTCATTTGTCTGTGTTTTTGCATTTCAATTGTAGGATAAAATTTCAACTTACGTATTTCCAATTTCTGTTTGGTTTGTAATTGTTTCATTATTAGAGATGTAGATCAGTAATTGAATTCCTTTTTCTCCGGATTGGGGTGGGGATAGTTTTTGGGTTTGATAGGTTGAACAACACCTGTTTAGGGGTTTAGACAGTGCTACAGTATTACAGTCCTGTAATATATATATATATATATATATATATATATATATATATATAGTGGTGCTGTTGGTTTTACATAACTCAATCCTAGCAAAGATATTCAATTTGGGGTTCTATTTAGTCAACTATTGATTTGATTGGTCCATAGTTGGGTAGATGTTTTATCTTAAAGGTTTTGTGATTTAATTATTTTTGCAAATGAAGAACTTATTGTTTTGACAGTTTATTACTAGTTTAGGCAATCTGTCAGAAACGAAAATTGGTTTTGTTTAGAGTCGATAAATAGATTGTACATTTTCAGCACTCATCAGTTGTACTGATTTTTAGATTATTTTCTTGACTCTGATATAATTTATTGTTTAGGATAATATCCAGTGCATATATGTACATATACACATGCGACCTCTTTCTTTCACATTTTGAATAGTGATGGTCAGAGTGAAGACGATGTGGAAAGCAATGGATTTGGTGCTGGTGGTGCTGGTGCTGGTGGCGTTGTTGATTTGACTAACGAATTTGCTAGCAATGGAACGCACTCAACTGCACGCGAAATGCGTAGTGGTGCAATCAATCGATCTTATGCTGGGATGGATGCGGACGACGATCATGCTTCGAGTTTGGGCGATGCAACATCGAAAAGACGCAAAAAGCAAGATGATGATGAGCCTTTTGAAGGTATTGTGTTGATTGGAATGTATAAATGTTAAAGTTAAACAATGGCTACACAAGTTTGTATGAAGTATATTATGCAAGTTATACTTAGATTGAGTGGTCAAGAGTTTAAACCCTGGTTAGCTCAGTTTGTTCTACCTAGCTCCAACCTATATAAATATCCGATTAGGATGTTCTACTTCAGGAATTATCGATTATTTATTATAAATGAAAGAATAAATTTGTTACTTGATCAAGGGTTATTTTAACGCACACTACTTTTTTGGATAAATATGAATTGACCTTTTAAATACTTATGTGTCTTGCACCTTGTTTGTAGTCCGTTTGAAGGAACCAGTCGAAGCTCGATTTCCGCATATTCGCAAAGCCGCTGAATCTAGTCGCAGGCGGCGCGAACGTGTTGGATTTGGATCATTTGTATCTAATGCTTTCCGACAATACAAAGATTCGACTGTTGGTACAGAATCTGGCTGTTTGCGGCGATTTCTCCATCGTTTGAACACCATTTTGGAATCGGTTGACGATACCGATGCGAAGCCGGTGGACGTTTGTTCGGCAGCGGCAGCAGACGACGCACCCAAACCAAACGATTTGACATCAAACCCTATCAAAGAACAGCAACTGCTTTCCGAAGCTATTATTTCGGCAGACGATTTGGTTGAATTTTCGCGTGACGCAGCCAAACTCAATGCCACCCATTTGGCCAACCAAATTCCAACAGGACATTTGCTCAATTTGCTCACTATTTTGTTGAACAACATTCGTGATGGCGCCAATGTTATTATAACTTTGAGACCGGTGCGTTTTTGTTTTATAGAAATAAATAATGTAGAATGATTTTTTATTTAATTTATTGGATAAATTCGTGCTTGATTGAAGAGGGCCTGTCAATTGAATTATCAGAATTGTTCGTCAGTCCTTCATTTGGCTGTGTTAAGTGTTGAGTTAATAAAAAATGTTTACAGTAACGACATTAAAGTAGTGAAACGGAAAACTGTATTAATTAACTATGGTTCAGTATTATTTGTGCCAGTAGATTCAAAACCGACGTTTAATTAATTCCAAGTCCTTGTAGCATCTAGTACTTCCCTTCCACTGTTCACGGTGTTTGGAGACGTGCAGAGATGCTTTGGCTTATCAAGATTTCCTTGATTTCTTTATTAAGCACGTTTTAATTAAAATAGTTACTGATATATGCAAATATTTGTAAATAGGACATTTTCAATCTTTATTTTATTAAACCTAGGATGTTTTTGATATATATATATACATATATGATGCAAAACAATTATATTCATTGTCGTGCTACTTGCACTTAGCGTTTTTACTTGTGCATCTTTGTTAATATCGTTATTAGTGCTTATAATGAATATTACACTAGACATGCATTGATTTGTTTACCGTGTTAGGAGGAAGAAGCCGACGAACACGAAACTAGATTGTGGCGAGAGGTTGCAATGGAGCGGGTAATGCGCAGCATGAATGCTTCTCTTACAGCTCTTCTTTTGATGATTTCAAAAAATATGCCCAGGGAAGTTTATGTCGAAGATGTCATCGAACGTGTAATCCAGTGTGTAAGGTTTCAATTATTCAATTGTATTTATTCCGAATACGATCCTGCCTATCGGGTTGAAAATAGTGCCAAAGGTATGTTGTTGAAGTCATGTATACTATTTAAAAAAAATATTTATTTAATTGTTGAGTTTTAACTGTGATTCCATGACTAATTACGTTTTTTTTAATTTTGAGTTTTCCATTTTACATTGTACGTAGTATTTGACTAAAATTAAAAATTACTCATAGCTTAGCATGTTAATTTGAAAACGTGAAAAGTAGGTAGTTTCTTGCCAGATATTGTGCCCAGAGTTAAGTCGTGTACAACTTATTGCATCATGACTTGATTGCACATACTTTTATTTAGACTTATACTATCAAATGTTTTATGCTGCGCAGATAGCTTGAGGGTTTGGATCCTAATTATCCCTATTCAATAACCGGTGCTTTTGGTTAGATTATCAAAAAGAAAGGCGATTATTGGATATAACCCCACATATGTTTTCATTTTTTATTATTTCTCTATTTAACATGACAAACAAGTGCCTCCACTATGACATGTTTTGAGTGCATGTGGCTGCAATTGTATGTCCTCCAGTTCCATTTAAAATAGAACATGGATGTGTGTTTATTAGCCCTTATATAATAAGACCACATTTTACTTTGTCTATAAAATCTGTGTTGCGACAGATTGCGACAATTAACTGATAATTTTTTTGTTTCACAGAAAATCAAAGTAGCATCAAGTCGCGTCGTGCTCGAGAACGCGATGGTCAAAAGCCCAAGGTCATTATCCACCTGTATCACAAATTGGTCGAACTCGTATCCAACTTGGCCAAACTGGTCAAAATGCAACGTCTGACCGACAGCCTAGTCTTGTCCTTGTCGAGTGTGGGTGTATCCATTTTTTTCGTAGAAAACGTGAGCGAATTGCAATTGGCCGCGCTCGAACTTGTTACGGCTATATTTTCCCAGTACGAACCTCATCGCAAATTGATTATGGAAGAAATTTTGGCCAGTCTAGCGCGGTTGCCGTCGAGCAAACGAAATTTGCGCAGCTATCGGTGAGTGTTTCATTCATTGTGGTTGGTGATATAGTTGAACTTTTCCTATTTCAATATATTTACGGCGAAGCAAACGATCGATTTCGGTTTGATAAGCCTAACCAACGTAGAACAATAACGAAGTTTCCTGGCTGGTAGATGGCATCCTTATGACGGCGCCACTGCTCGCAAAGATTGATGACGCTGTCTGATTTTTTTGTCAGGGTTATCTGCCTTAGCCTAACGGTTACATATGGTTTTCATATACCTTAAGACACCTTTCAAGTATCCTGCTAGTTGTTAGCTTACTGAGAATGTTGTATATATTTAAAATCCAATGTGTTGGTTTGTGTATATGTTTAAGTGGTAAGATTGTTATTTGTATTTTTTAACCAACGTTTATTGTTCACATATTTCCATTTTTCAAATTATATCTAGATTGAATAGTGAAGATAGCATACAAATGCTTACCGCTCTTTCGCTTTTATTGGTCCAATCCGTAATCATACTTCCGAATCTAAACCCTAACAAAGATACACATTATTTGCAAAATAATTCGTTTAACATCTCCTCTACTGATCCAAACAAGGGACCCAATTCTATTCAACGAACCGATGATGAAGTTTTGGTAATAACGTCGTATCACAACGCACTGAGAACTGCTCACACATTTTTGTTGGTATTTTTGAGAAAGTACGTTTTATTTGTATGATACAGATTCGTAGTTGACCTTCTATATGTGATGTTGGCTTTTAAAAACGTAGTCTCATTTAATTTTTTGTATTGATAAGATTAGACAAGTGATAACAATTCGGTGATGTGATATAGAGTGAAACCTCATGTGTATTGTACTACTTTAGGTTAATTAAGCATATATAGCACACATGAACGTTTGGAAAATCAACTTTGATTTGTTGATTGGCTGGGCTACACGGCAGGTACACAAAAAGTTGGGTTGGGTGATTAAAAGGTTATTGATTTCAAAAGTGATTGTTAATAAGGTTAGCTAGTACTTAAGTACAGCAATAGATAACTACAATTGAAACACTTGTAATCAAAGAGCTGAAGGGTTGTGTTGAACATATTAATCGTTAATGCCGAATTCTGTTGATCCCATTGGAATCTATTGTATAAATAAGTAAGAATTATTTCATACTCGATGAATTACAGAAGCAACTTACTGGTAAAAGTTAATATTGAGACTAAGCCAAGTGTATTTTGTGATTAATTTAATTAACTCTGCGTGGAATCGATTCTTCCAATGTTACAAATTTATAACGATTTCATGTGTAAGATAACTGTATATTTTTGTTACATAAAACTGATTAGATAGGTTTTTTTCAGCTTTAATATTTGTCTTGCATAAGCAACATATCATGCCGCTATTAAAAAGAGTTATACAGCTGCTGCTATTCTGAAGATGGAAGGTTTATACAAGTATTTGACAACAAAACATGGTGTGAACAAAGTTAGCATTCGTTCCAACAACGCAATAAATGGGCTAACCACAGCAAAAGTGCATTATTTTCCTAGTGTAAATAGTCACAAGCCATGTTGATAATGCAGAGAACATTTGATTTGTCCTAACATTACTTTTGTTTCCATTGACTTAAAGTCAATCACACTATTTACTAATTGTCATGAAAATATTCATGGTTCGTGGGTTCAAACTTCTCTTTTGATACAATTCGCAAGGTTGCTAACGTTATACTATAGAAAGCGTTGGAACCATATCATTTATTAAGAATACCCTAATTACATTTAGGGTTAAGTTTAATTTTATCCAGAATTGTGCATTGATCGCTAATTGAGTTTTGGATTGATTATAATTTTTGTTAAATAAGTAACAATGGCTGTAGCTTGTGTTTATCGTGTTCCGTTTTTAAAAAAATCATTAATGTATCAATGAATGTTTAACAAAATGATGACTGTAGTATCAATGATGGGGCCTGTTTGTTCAAATGCATAATGTTTTTGATTGGGTTTGTTTTTACTGCTATTATCGATACATAATTTTAATGATTAAGAGTTTTTTCTTTATAATTGATTTTTTGCAAATTAGATTTGATAACCATACCATTTTGAATTTTCGTACTTCTCACGTTCGAGTTCAGATTAATTATGAATGCGGTCATAGCATTTATGGATGGATTAATTTGACGTTGTATGATAACGATGATGATGATGATGATGTAAACAATTCATTCACTATTATTTCATAATTTCGTGAATGTACTTACCGTTTCTCTAGATCGACTGTCAAGGGCGAGGATGATTATCGCATTATTTTCGAAAATTTTGTCAACGACCTACTGTTGACCGTCAACAAACCCGAATGGCCTGCTGCCGAAGTGATGCTTAGCCTGCTTGGCAGTTTGCTCGTCCAGCAATTCAACAACAAAATGCTCGACCAAAGTGTTCGTGTTGCCAGTGTCGACTATTTGGGCACGGTCGCGTCTACGCTCCGACGCGATGCAGTAATGAGTCAACTGAAAGAGCACGATATTGATGCTGTTATTCGCGATTTGTTGGAAGGCAATCATTCGGACGATGATGATGATGATGATGACGATGGCGGCGGCGGCGGCGATGAAGACGGAGGCGAAAATGAAAATATGAATCATGATCGCAAAGTTGTCGACTTCAAACCGGAAGATCATGCTTCAAACGACAAAGTTATCAAGTTGGAATCCGACAGTCATTCGATAGGGTCGGCATCGACCGAACGCCATACGGTGAGCACGATTGACGAAAATGGATTTGCTGCAAGTCCCAAGCCATTGTGCAAGATTGAAGACGACAAACCGAAAGTTAAGAAAAGTTCGGCTACTCGTCGGTCGAAAGCTTTCAACGATCCCATTTCGCAATTGGATCGAGTTCAAGCACTGCGTGATGCCATTTTGGATTACTTGGCAGCAGAAGAATGCAGTCCAACGGCTGTGGTACGTTGATAGTTTTATAATTGGGGGGGGGTTGTTGTTTTTGAAAAGAAAGTTATCGTTAGTCGTCGACCAACAACAGCAACAAAAATTGGTGGCAGATCCATTAGTTCCAAGTATTCCGAATTCTTGTACGAAGCGGTTGTTGGATGCGAATTGAACTTGGAGAGATGAATGAATGTTCCTTGCGACGACGTCACTGTTTACAGGAATTGACGAGGCGATCGTCTTTGGGGGAATTTGGTGGATCCACAAGCCTAATCGGCTACATGTGATAATGGGATACATTGAGATACCTTTTAGGCATCTTAGGTGTTGTAGCGAAAGCCCAGTTATATCGCTATATACTTGGTCCCTACTGTTATTAGTCTAGATACCTGTAGACATCTAGCCCAGGATGCACCGTGTGGAGGAAGAACAGTCCAGAAGAACAAATCCTCGTGAATCATTAGCATCTTAGTTAGAGGAAGTTTAAATTTGACAGTTTTTATTTGAATAGCGTTTTTTTATATGTTTCCATTTTTTCATTTTTCTATTGATTTTTATACGTGTTATTAATTAGACTTGTTTATAACATGGATGTTTTGAAAATTATTGAAGTGCAATTTTTCTTTATTTTATTGAATATAGAAGTACTCAATCGTTCAATCGACTAGGTGTGATTTGTACTTGTTCCTATTTTTTAAATTGTTTAAATTACATGTTGCCTACATTTGAATTGTAATTCCTTGTTTCGTACATGTTTATGGTTTCAAATTGTGTTATTTAATATTGCCCCTCCCCACTGTTGTTGTTTTTCACACATATCTATTCAATTGCTTTTTATACAGTATGCCCGCAAATTCTATTTGGCTCAGTGGTTGGACGATTGCACCAAGGAAACGGAACGTGCACAACGATCGTTAATTCAAAAGAAGAAACACGACACACTGCTAAATGGCGATTTAATGTTAACGACCGACAATAATAATAATAATGGTTCCGTATTGACCAATTCAAACACGTTGGCTACTCTCGATCAGGACATGATTTTGGCCATTTCCGAGCGACGAAGACAGCACATTTTGATGAAAATTTTTGAAGCTCCCGACACGTGGAAACAGCGGCGTCGTTTGTGGACCAATTCGTTTAGCGTTGCAACGGGAATAGACAAACAAAAGCAGTCGTTCTATTCGAGCACTTGCGATAATGTAAATACAACTCCGCTGATTTTTCAAGGAACTTTGGATTATGAAGATTGTTGTTTGGTCTGTCGCTACTTGGCTACGTTGCGACCGTTTTCGCAGAGCTTCGATGTTTATTTATCCCAAATTTGCAAGGTAATTGACGACTCTTTTCCATATTTATAAGGTATAAAAACGATCAACTTTGATGGCTTGACAAGCGTAACAAACATAGAAGAATAACTAAATTTTTTGGCTGGTTGACGCCATCCTTGTGACGTCGCCACTGTTCGCAAAGATTGACGAGGCCGCCTGATTTTTTGTCAGGGTTATTTTCCTTAGCCAACCGCTACATGTGGTATACTTATAAGTTCAGATACATTTTAAGTATCTCTGGTGTATGCTTTCACCCACCAGTCGTAAGGGAAGTCTAGTTTCACCTCTGTGCACTCGGACCCTGTTGTTATTAGTCTAGATGAGTTGGTGAGAACAATTATACCTCTGGATTATGATATTGATCATATTGAATATATTTCGACTAAAGGATTTAAATAAAATTTTTATAAAATGTATGCTTGTATGTCAAAATATATGTATCCCCTACAGCTTCTGAGTGAATCGTCCGTCGCAGTGCGCACTAAAGCTCTTCGGTGTTTGTCGGCAGTTGTCGAGGCTGATCCGAATGTTTTGGCTCGGGCAGACATTGAACGCGCCGTGCAATCACGTTTGCTAGACACGTCGACGTTGGTGCGCGAAGCGGCTGTGGATTTGTTGGGTCGATTTTTGGGCTGTCGCCCCGAACTCACGGCCCAATATTATCCCATGCTTGCCGAGCGCATTCGAGACAAGGGCGTGAGCGTTCGCAAACGAGTCATACGCATACTGCGTGACATCTGTCTGGAACAACCCGATTTTCCCCGAGTTCCGGAAATTTGCGTCAAAATGATTTGGCGAGTAAATGACGAAGAAGGGATTAAGGTATGTTTTTGATGCGTTTGTTTCGGTTTTTTACGTGAATTAGTTTATTATTATTATTATTATTATTATTTAGAAATGAAGAATAACTGTCTTTTTCTTTTTTCCACAAGTGATTCATTTCTATCCATTTTTATTTCAGCTGTATAACTATAGATTTGTTTTGCTGTAAATTATCTTGGTTTAAAATTGTTTGGATTGTGGTAAATAGGTACATGACTACAATTAAGGTTTTTATTTGTGAATAGTGATGTCACAACATTATTATTTTCTAGCTTAAAATTCCTTATTATTTTCTATAGCTTTATAGAAATCAGTGGAACGAGATTATTGAATATATTAAAATATACCTTTCAACGCTTCATTTTATAAAAATTGTAAATAAAGTTTTTTAAACGTTTTTGAGTATTTCGAAATTTTCATTATACAATATGGTTTGACTTATCCTTAGAGTAGAAACCGATTATATTTAAACCGATTATTGCTAGTTCTTTAATGACGTAGGTTAAAATGTGTTTGTGTATTGTCAGTCAGTGCATAATAAGCATAATAATATCTCTTATTATAGAAACTCGTTAATGAAGTCTTCCAGTCCATGTGGTTTACTCCCGTACGTGATCGTGAAACTGTTAAATTGCTCAGGAAAGTTATGAACATTACAGATGTTGTAGCCGCTTGCAAAGATACTGGTTATGAGTGGTTTGAACAATTTTTGCGTACAGTAAGTGCAACATTTTATTACACCAACGTGATTAGTAAAAATGTTTGTAATTAATACAACATTTTTACCAGTTGTTGACATTGTGTAATTGTTATTCATTCTTGTTTTGATGCAGCTTCTGAAAAAAGAAGAAGGCGAAAAAGTAAAACCGGTTGAAAAAGCGTGTAAGCAAATAGCTGATTGTCTTGTTCAAAACATTATGCGCTTAGAAGGTAATTTACAGTCATACTTATATAATTTTTTGTCTTATTGATTGTTTATACTATTTCTAAACTTGTTTTGTTATAATGATATATAACACCTTTGTTGTATTGCTTTGCGTTGTTTCGCCCTATTTTCAATCATTTTATCTAAATTTGCTAATTAAACTTTTATTGTATAGAACTGTCTAGTCAAAATAACCAACGCCTAGTTGCTTGTTTGGCCACGTTGCACATGTTTACCAAAATCCGTCCCGAATTAATGGTCCAATATACTATGGTACTCCAGCCCTATCTGTCTATTCGGTGCAACGAAACGTCGGACACGTATGTATTGCACTACGTCGCTCGTATCATGGAAGCCACAGTTCCCCTGATGGAACATCCATCAGAAACTCTGGTGGCCCAACTCGAAGAAGACATGGTCAGACTGACGTTGAAGCATGGCAAAATGGTTCTCGAATCGTGTGTAGCGTGTTTGGGAGCCGTGGTTAATCGCGTGTCCAAAAACTACTCGCTTGCTCGCGACTGTTTTACGCGATTTTTCAACGCTTTGCAAAAGTTTCGTTCCGAACTGTCCGAAGATCCCGAACGCAAAATTTTACCTGCTATTCGCCCGTCCATATTGCGGGCTTTGTTTACAGTTGGGCTGCTATGTAAGCATTTCGATGCCGACGTATTCCAATCCAATAAAGGCGTAAGTTACGGTCTACTTGTCTATGCTATATTCATGTATAATGACAATTGGCTGATGACAATGCTGAATGCATTATTATTATTTACATTGATTTTTTGAAATAGTGTAACATTCGCGATCAAGTATTTGATACATTGATGTTTTTTACGGAACAAGTCAAGTCGGACATTGAAATGCGCAAAAAAGCTTTGTCTGGTTTGGGATTTTTGTGTACCCGTCATCACGAATTGTTGTGCGGTCCGCGGCTGTGCAAATTTTATCACGACATATTGCAAGTGTTCAACGATCGATCCGATTATTCCATCCAAACGGTTAAGCATTCTGAATACCATCACCAATTGGAGCTAAGGTGTATTGTTTTGGAGAATTTGTTGAATTTCTTTTTGGATGAAGAAAGGCGAATGCTTGATGCTGATGCTAAATGTAAGTGGGGCATTGAACATTTGTGGATTTTGTCAAGGTATCGATGAGTTAGATTTGTATTGGTAAATATTTTACCGATTGATGTGGATTTAGATCTTTTTTTGAGTTTGCATGTACATCCGTGAAATAAATTGTTATTTCGGATTATTTTGGGAAAATGTTTATTGATTATACTACATAGGTTTTTCTATTTTTGGTTGCTTTCGTGTTTTAATGTCAATTTTAAACGTTCCATATTTATCCTGTTTTTTTATCTTTATAGGGAAGTCTAGGCAACATCAAGAATCGTTGAAGGAGATGGGTGATATCGCTTCAGGAATGGGCAGTTCGGTAGCTCAAACTTACCTAAAAGACGTGTTGGAATCATTCTTTTCACACTTCTTTACCGTACGACTGACAGCTCTTTCCGTAATTACTACCATTCTCCGTCAGGGCCTTATACATCCAGTCCAAACCGTGCCCTATTTGATTGCAATGCAGTCGGATTTGGATCCCAACATTCGACTCAAATCCGACGCTCAGCTGCAAGAGATTGATCACAAATTTCCGGGCTTTTTGACAATGCGTGCAACCCAAGGCGTGCATTTGTCCTATCGACTCCAATGCGTGCTCTATTACGAACTGCGCGAAAAGCACAGGGCCAATACGTCGTGCGAAGAATTGACGTCGCCCGAAGCCTCTAAATCACTGAACATTCGTCGGTCGGCCCGCAATAGCAACAAATTGAACGATCATGATCATCAACAAGATCATCATGCGGTGTTGGATGGCGGCCTAAAAGGTACGTCGACCGACGATGCTTGTTCAAACGGAACGCTGTTTGACGACTTTTTCGGTGCCATAAGAGGCACGAGGGATCCACACAACGAAGTTCCTACGGCTCTCAATTCACACTTGTATTCGATGCTCCGGTCTAATAGAAGTCAACGGCGTTCGTTGCTCAATGGACTTATTTCTACGTTTGACGATTCACAGGTTCGTTTGCATTTAGTTGTTTAAATGTTTCTAATAATATTTGATTGCGTTGAACAATTCATTTATTTCTGTCTCTATCCTTCCTGTTTTCTCTCCAATTTTAGCGAATTCAATTGAGTCAGCTCGTCTATGTTGCCGATAATTTGGCTCATTTCCCGTACCAATCACAAGAAGAGCCCTTGTTTGTTATACACCACATAGACCTGATGGTTAGCATGTCCGGTTCGGGTGTGTTGCAAAGTGTTCGCGAAGCCCTGTTCCCCGAATTGAAAACAGCCCTCGAAGCTGCTCTCACGGTCCAAGCGGAAATTGAAGCCAAAAATCGTGCCCAACTCGAAACTCAATTGCGGATGGATTTGCAGATGCAACAAACCGCTTCCATGGAAGCCTTGGAACGAGGCGATCATGTCAGTTCCGAAGCGCTAGCCGAACAAATTCAACAAACGTTGCAAAAGGTGAACAACCTAGTATCGGCCAATTCGGTTGCAGCCGGAGGAACTGGTCTGAACGAATTGCGTTCGGTAGCTCTAGTCGGACACGAAGGTATGTTTGCCTATGTGTGTGTGTGTGCGTGAAAGCTTGTGTCATTCGTCGGTTGGTGAGATTGTCACTTGAGCGATTGTGTTCGATCGTGTGCACAACAAACGTTTAGGAATTGATGATACGTTGTTTAATGTTTACAAAGGTTGATTAGACCATCTGATTTTGTCAGAATAAATTTCTTTAGCCAAGTAGTTACATTTAACAAGGATACATTCCACCATGAATGATACAATTTTTGCTTTCATCAGCACAAGTGCTGTCCATTTGGTTGGTATTCTACTCCAGCTCTAGTTGATAATGCAACACACGAACGTTTGGAGTCAGTCATCTTGCCACAATAACAAATTGAAACGGTATCTTTTTGCGTTCCATTCAACGTTGCCTATTTTCATTATCTTTTTTGACACACAGCTTTGTCACATTTGGATTTGGGTCCGTTGGAGGAAGAAGAAGAAGATCCGGTTGCGTTGTACGATCGGTTGTCCAAATCGCATCAGAGCACGTTGCCCATTATCCGAGATGCCATTCGGACCAGTCGGGCTTGTGTGTTGCTGCTTACGTTGAAGCAGTTTTTGAAAGAAGTTTATTCTATTACGGACAGGTTTGTTTCGTCATTGGTGGTTTTGATTGATGATACTAGTGCAATAGATATTCAGATGTATGGTTGTTGAGCCCTAATACACATTAGTATAAACCCAAGGTATAGTATATATATGAGGATGATCGGAATGATTAAGGCGCCAGACTGCTTGGTGCATTCCTGATTACAGTCGGCCAGAATGTTTTCATCTAAGTGATTTTTATTTCAATATTCAAATTGAATCATTAGTTCTTTAAATAATACTTCCCAATTAAATGCCTTGGCTAAGTTAGGGGTTTCATCAGACTAACTATGCTACTTATTGATCTTTTTTGTATGATTTGACAGTATGATGCTGTTTAATGGTCCAAGTATAGACAAGTGGCGATACTCATGGGTTTAAGTTATAAGCTCGTTTGTGACATGTCGTCTTTATCATACTTTATAATTTTCAACAATTTGCAGTAAAATTCAACGCTATTCACCTGCCGATTCAGTCAAGCTTTGGGAAAGGCCTTTGACACGTCGATCGGGCGTTTTCTTCTATCCAACGCTGTGTTTGAAAGCCGCAGGTATGGAGTTGTCCAAGCTGATTAGCCAAAAACGGCCACTCTACCAAATGAGCGGAACCAACACCGATCAAAGGCAGAATGACGAAGATAGCAAAGAAGAATACGACGGCGAGATGCAGGCGTTAGTTCGCGACTATTTGGACTTCCGCAAGCTCATTCTCACCATCGATCCGCCTGGCGATGATGATGGGGGATTGGATGAATTGAATACGTCGACTCAGTCAGCTGGTGGTGTCGGCGGCGTGGGTGTTGGTGGTGTTCAGCAGCAGCAGCAGCAGTCGTTGCTCGGATTGGGTGTTTTAATGCAAAATGCTGGTATGTAGCTGGGGGGGGTATTTAATTTTGAAAACATTGTTTGGAGTACAATGGATTTTATGACATGAGTGTACTTCGGTTACTATTTTGAACAGCTCAACAGTAGTAAAGACGATCGATTAGTAGCACATCTGATTCTACATAACATAACGCCAATCTATACAAACACTCCGACTGTGAACTTCCGTTTAAGAAATTTGGATTTTATTTCTGACATGAGTTGTAGTAAAATTTTAACTCTATCTAAGAGAATTAATTGGTCATGTATAATTACCATCATTATCGAGGGTAAATGCACTGATCATAAAGTCTAAGATTTTCCCTTTAAAATTATGGTTGTGTATAAGATTGGGTGTTCTCAAGAGGTGGTCCGACAACCGTAGCTCTTACTACTATATATATATATATATATATATATATTATTTAACATTTTTGACGGAATTTTATAAAACTAACTCGTGTTTACTTTAATTAATTGTACGATTGTTGCACTTTTATTCTTCACAGACTCTATGGCCAAAGCATCGCGTCCTTTACGAACTCTCGTTCCTCAATCGCACAACAAGTCATCGGACGAAGAAAATGAATCGGACGATTCAAATGTAAGTTATCTATTTCAATCTATGTTTCCCATGTTTTGTTTCAACTATTGCCTGGCCATGCATTTTGAATGGTATCCACTTTCGTTTGATTGCCCCCCCCCATACAGGCTGCTGGGGCATCACGTTTGATGTTGGCTCAGTCTGCGCCGTCCAAACGCAAAAAGCCGATGCTTGGCTTGCGGACTAATTCGAAATCGACGTGCAACAAGTTATCGTCCAGTCGAAAGAAGCGCAAACGACGGAAACGATATTCGGTAAGGATTGGGGTGTTGGGGTTGCCAGCGTGCGTGCGTGTGTGTTTTATAACCTATACCGGTCAAGTTACTCGATTGATTATTTAGTAAGCCGAAACATCTCACTTTTAGCACAACAATGAGATGTGCTATAATGATAGCCATACTGTGTTTTATAGTTGAGATTGAACTGGTAGGAGGGACAGTTTACAAGAACGTCTAGTGCCCAAATTTGTGTTTCCTAATTGTTTATGGTTGGCATGGTATGTCAGACCAAGCTAAGTTTATTGTAGTGACGACCTGTTTTTGTGCACACAAAGTAGATTTCAATGTGTGAATATAAACAGATTCGGGGATTTTCAACATATTCCAACCTTCAGAAGTAATTAACACCTTAAAACAATTTTCGAAGTCGATTTGATGTTTGGTTTGCAGTAAATGACGTAATATGGAGTTTTCACTTCCGTTTGACCTCTTATTGATATTTATACTGAAATTTGTGTTTGTGACTGACGAGGATATACGTAGTTAATTCATTTCACAGTTTACGTCTTCTATTTTTATTTGGTACTATTTTGACTGTTTTATGACAAACATCTTTGGATATTTTACGTAGCTCATCATCATTATCATCGGGGTTATCATTGGTTATCATCGTCCAAATTCCAAAAATTCTGCAAAAACACTAACTTTTGCGATGTGCACTTAATGAATGACACTTGAGGTGTACTGACTTTAAATGTTAATTACATTCCAAATTAAACCTCTCCAATGATCTCTATTAGCTGGAAACGGACGAGGAGGCATAGTATAAATAAGAAGACTGAGTTCGTGTGCTACAATATCCGTCCAAATTTTCCGTTAACCGCCTGGCCTTCTTTTCCATCCGGGCAATGAATGGGCTTCCATAGCTATTCTGGCTGGATGAATGGGCGATCTACGTAAAACATGGTCAATTCATTCTAATATTCTTTCTCTTATTGTGTCAGAGATACATGGCCAATAAATGTTTAATGTCTTACAAATATCTGGAAATGGTTGAAATATTTTATTAGTTTAATCGAAGGCAGCGATCTGTCAGCGGTGGGGATCGAACCCATGCCTACTCAGGTTTGAATCAAGCGTTGTGTACCATACTGAAATTAGCAGCTGATTTGTTGTTTTTTATTTGTGTCAGATCGCCAATGTCAGTTCGAGTGACGAGGAATCGGACGAATCCGTGGAAGGCGAGTCCGAGCCGTCGGATCAGGAATGTTGATTAACCAGGCCGTTTTTGTGTGTGTGTGTGTCTATTTGTCGCAGCAGCACCCGCGTGTTACACTAACCATCCCAACATTATTTTGAAGGCAGCTTTTGGCACATTTTGGGCCATGTGAAATGACGTGTACAATGCTTATTTTTGTCGCATGAAGCATTTAAAGATAACTTTTGTAAATTTATATTGGATTTTTTTTTCGATTTGGTCCATTACACGCTAACAAAAACGTCAGTCGTTTGGAACGGTCATTTCACATTCCGTTTGTGGAATTTGCACTAACGCTGTCCATATATGTACACAAGTACTCATCTGTATTGGCAGTTCCGTACACAATTTGTCATTCATCACCAAACTCTAGCTATGACCATGTACACTTATTTTATACAAATTATATTTTACACTACTTGCACTTAATCTCACCGAATTTTTTTATTTGTGTATACTAGAGAATATCTTTATATATATATATATATATATATATATATATATAGGTATTGTGTATAAAGTTACTTTTATGATTTGGTCTGTTTACTGTTTGTCTTATTCAACAAACTAGGACATAAAAGTACTATACATTTATGTTTGAAATGTGGTGTTTCATCTGGCTTTTCGATTGATCATTTGCTCTGCATCTATTTTGCGATGATTTATTACTATTATTCACAATTATTGCAATTATTAACTTTCTGTTGGTGATTTGTGCGATTGGAATGTGATCAACACAGTACCATCTTTACTTTGCCCAACCTTGCATATACTTTTTATTTTTGGGAAAATTCTACGTAGCTACACGAGTTGTTTTATAAATTTGTACATAATGATTGTTATTTGGACTGCCATTTTGTGTTTGTATAAATTATTGCGTATATTTCACTTTTTAACTTATACAGTAATGATTTGATTAATTATTTTAGGGGCATCTGTTGATATTTTTGATTAACCACTGGTGATTACTATTGTCCTTTTTCTCTCTTGTGACTCTTTACAAAGTGATTTTTGTTGCATTCTCTGTTTTTTCGAATGAGTGCATGCAATCATTTCTGAATTATTTGTAATTGTTGGTTGTTATGATAGTGCATTCGTAGTTGGTTTGCTCACTAGGCAATTTCAACTTTTTTGTGACGGGAGATTGTTTTCTTATTATGGCAAACTGTAATTTTTTGTTTTACCATTTATCAGAATTTGGTTTTTTCGTGTATGTGTAAAGCTTTTATATCCGAAAATTCTGAACCATTTGATTTTTAAAACTGTTTTGCAAAATTGAACTTCTATTATGATCAGGTAGTGTGTATATTATATGTTTGGGCACGATGATATTTGTGTGCGTGCACTTGTTTATTTTATAAATTGAATTTTTTTGATCAAACTAGCTGGGGGCGCATCAATTTGAATCGATAATTTGCTTATTTTTGTCAATTTTTTTGTTTTTATTATATCTTAATCCAATAATCATATAAATTTATTTGTTTAATAGTTTTATGATTTTTTATTTATTATTGAACGTTATTGATTGGGATAACTAGGACATCAGGCTACTGTGCAACTGTCTAGTGAAGATCGAAAACGAACCGATCTGGTTAGACCCAAGTTTGGATAAACGCTGAAGGTTTTGCGTTATGGAGGGCATGCGGCTGTAAAATATTTACACCAGAACTATTCAATGATTATAGTGCTTCAAATTTTTTGATACAAAATTAAATGGATAAAAATGACCTGAAACAGCGACCCCTTAAAAGAAAGAAAAGCTATAGAATGAGACTATTATGTTACTTGGTATAATTTAACTAGGTTATCGGCGCAACTGACTTATAACCTCTTTCTAGTTGTAGGAAATGCTTACGGAAGAGCATTTTGCCAAACTGATTTTGGATGTGCAAATGGCTTTAAATCGTATCTGACTTGATGTAGCAGTGGATAATGTTCTACTTTCCTGGATACAGGATATTTCACGAGTTGATTAAGAGTCAGACTCCTTTTGATCCTCGGTTCAAATGGTATCAACAATATTATTAAAGGGAAATAGAATAGAAATAATAAAATATAAATTATCTAAAAGACAGTGGGGCAGATTGAGCATTAACGATCTCAGTAGAGAGTCGGTTCCAGTGATTAATAACTCTGTGAGAAAAATGGTGTAATCTTGTCTTAGTGGAAGCTCTGGGTTTGCCTAATTTCAGATTATGCCCTCTGAGTGAATTGTGGGCAAGGTTAAAGAAGGGAAGATGATGAGTTGATGCACCAAATGTATGTGCAGTTCAAGGTTAGGATTAAAGCAGTATTGCTTAGAAAAACCTACTTTTGTAAAACGTTAGTTGCCGCTAGTAGTGACTTTACCAAGCTTGTCGGTAAATTATGTTTAAATCAAGTATCTAAATTTATATTTGCATCTTTATTGATTAGGATATATACCGATTGTAGTGATTCTTCTGGTTGGCAGTGTTGTCTTAACAGTTGGGAAAACAGTCAGTCGCGTTGACTAAATATTAGTGGATTTGTGAATGTGACGTCTGATGTCCAGTAGTTCGTTATCTTAATAGTATTAAGGTCTAAATCAAATGATTATCAATTAGTTATCAAAAATGTAAGCTTTTAGTCAATTAGGAGAAAGAAAAACAAAGGAATGGGAAACACGTGTATTTTAGGGAAATTTAAAATTAAACTCGCTCTATTGTGCGTGCCTTTCCAACGCATTCGAGGCTTGTTAAAGTATATAATACTTTTTTTTAAATTTCTAATACATTTTATATAGCCCAAATACAATGAGAATCCCGGTACCGCACTTCTGTTTTAGGAAACAACAATTCTCCGATAGTCAAATCACTCCGAAATTTAATAATTAATTGGAATCCTTCGTGAGCGTGCATCGCCGGTGTCAACCGTATGTCGCAAAATTATGGTTCTTGGGTTTGAATACGCTACATCAAAGTCACAAGAAATTTTCTCAAAAAAAATTAGAGCCCAAAATAGTATTCCACAGCACCTCGTTGATTATGATCAACCGAATTATTAGTAACGGTTTCTTTCTTTATTAGCAAGTTGTTATTCTGGGCATTGACGGAATAACAATTAAACTTTTTGGGTTTACCATTATATCCATAGATTTTTGCACATGTTGGTGGTAGTAACAGTCATTTCTACTTTCTGGTAGTGTACTCCGATACAGTCTTGTATAGTTTGTTTATTCCCTGTTTTTTCCAACAGAAACAGCGCCTTCTCTCGTTTCAATTTCTCGGGTTCTTTCATATACATTAAAAATGAATTATTGCAAATATTTGTTTATTGTTAAAATTATATCTTATATAATGCAGAGGATTTAGAATTGTTCAAAAGTTAAGTAGGTGAAAACGCATTTTTTATACTCGGTTTCCAAATTGTCTCAAATTTTCAAAAGGAAATATGAAATGGATAGTGAGGTAAAGGGGGTTTGGTTAAAGAAAAAATTTTGAAATTAATGTAAAAATTAAGGCAGGTAGTAAAACAGTTAAAATTATGGAAAGCAAGCAAACATAATAAATATAATAAAGTAATAATAAAATAAGTTTTGTGGTACACTGCAAAAACACTGCAATGGAATAACTTCAGCAATTTTAGTTAATCTATAGTAAATAAATAATAAAATAAAATTATATAAAATTAAAAATTAAATAATTAATTAAAATAAAAATATATTAAAACTGCTAAAAATTAATAAAAGTTTAAGAGTCATTTTTAAAAGTTTGCGTTACAGTAAATATAAAAAGTAAAACTAAAGTATCATTGACATTTTTTGCTAATGATGTTTTTAGAGATTTTTTAAAGATTATGTTGCGTTATATTTATTGGTTTATAATAACAGAATAAATTAATACGATTTTATTTAAAAAATAAGAATTTACGTAATTAATTTAATGTAATTACTGAGATTTTAATATTATTATAACGAACACGCAAATGTTATGTGATGACTTTAATACTCATTAATTAGTGCTAGAAAGTTTGAAGTTATCTGCTTTATTTTTTATCTATGACAACTGACAATATTGAACCAAGTATTAAAATGATTTTTTTCTAATTAACTTGTGTATAAAACTGAAAAATCGTTAATCAGAGTGCGTGTTTTATTTGTTGATTGAATCAAATGTTTGTCAATTGGGTGCAATTATTTTATAGTTATTTTTAACATAGACTATAATAGCAAGACAATAATCTAACAGAAACCCACATTTATTCAATCATTCTAAAACGTAAATTCAGCACAATCATACGTACGAGTAAATACAACTCAGAAATAATAAAATTGTGGTGTTTGTTGATTAAAAACGTTGTTTATAATACTTAACTAACTAGAAATTAAATAGTTTTATTTTTAAAAATAAAATAATACAATTCGAACTTGCTACGTGACATAAATTAAACAATTTAGGATCAACTTTTATTCAGTCACGTTAAAAATGGCCAATTTAACGTAATTATACAACTACAGTATTTAAACCAACAAGTAACTACAACTCATAAACTACAAACATGTGATGCATGTTTATTTTTACAAAATCGATTATTGTAATGCTTTATAATATTTAACTAAGTGGTTGAACCTAGAAAATGTAAAAAGAAATTAGATAGTTAATTTATTCTTAGTAAAATTTTATAATTCAAATGTGCTATAATGTTGTTTTAATAAAAAGAATCTAGATTAGAGTAAAAATAGTTTGATGTTAACATTAAGGTTGTGTAGTTCTGTGTAATATATTTTTTGATTATAAGATTTAAATTGTATTTGTGTTAGGTAAGTTTTTATAAAACATTTTTAATTAAAGTGTTTTATTTTTAATGCAGCTCTAGCTTTAAAGAAATTACCCAGATTAATTAATTATTTTATTTTAAATTAAATTTTCTTAGTTTATTGTCCATAAGTTGCACAAATATATTTATGTAAAGTTTTTATTTGCGAATGGCTAACGCGAAAATTGTAAATTTTAATTAAAACAATTTTTTTTAAATTAAGAACTCTGATAAATTATTGTTTTTGTGAGGATTTAATCTGCTATTAAATCGAAACATCTCAGACATTTTTGATTTAATAATTTATTCATTCACAATTTTCTAAAAAATTTTGGTATTTATGTAATGTTTATATTTTATACGATTGTTTATTGTAATTATTTTAGCTATCTTGGTGATTTTGAAGATTTGGGTAATGTTTACAACGTTTTAATTTTAATGGCGAATATTATATTTTCTTACTTTTATATGGTGCATTTTTTACTTAGACTGTTATGGATTAGGGATTGAGTGCACAGCGATATAACTGGATTTCCATTTTAGTTCATAGATATAAGCATACACCTAAGGTATTTTAAGATATACGTATAGTATATGTAGCTTTTAGGCTGAGAGGTAACTCTGACATAAAAACAGGTAGTTCCGTAAATCATTATGAACAGTGGCACTGACACAGATGCAGTCAATTAGCAAAGGAAACTATTATTTTTTTATGTTTGTTGAAACCATAAACAGTTTTTGCATATAAGATGTAGAAGGTAATCGTAAACGCGTTTTGCAAATATGGAACTAATGAAGGGATGACCAACCCAGTTATATATATATCTGTGTTAAATGTTTTTTTTCATGGGTTGTATATTGTAACAACTATTTTACTTTTTAACATCATTTTTTTGGTTGGTGACGTGGTCACCTCTTCATTATTTCCCATATTTATACGACATGTAGAACGATCGATTTCGATGGCTTGACAAGCATAGACAAACGTGGAAGAATAACAAAGTTTCTTGGCTAGTAGACGGCATCCTTGTGACGTCGTCACTGTTCGCAAAGATTGACGAGGTCGCCTGATTTTTTGTCAGGGTTATCTCCCTTAGCCCAAGGGCTACATATGGTATACGTATACCTTTAGATACCTTTTAAGTATCCTGGGTGTATGTTTGCACCCACCCGCCGTAGCGGAAGCCCAGTTATACCGCTGTGCACTCGGACCCTGCTGTTATTAGTCTAGATGCCTAGGGGCACCTAGTCCAGGATGTACCACGTGGAGGACTAACAGTCAGGAATATCACCATCATTGGAAATTGAGACTTTATAAGCATTACTCAAATCCTCAGGATCATTAGCATCCCACATGCGTTTGATTATATATAAATTAAGTAATAGTAAAAATGTTTTTAGAATGGCTTCTCGCAATGGCCCTCCTCCTCGCGTAAATGGAATTTCACCCAATGAGGGCACTCCTGGAACTAAAGTTACTATACGTGGTGAAAATTTAGGCGCAACTGTCACCGATTTACTCCATGTGTTTATTGCCGGTATCGATGTTAGTAAAACCGCTCAGTGGTTTTCGCCTAAAAAACTGACTGCTGTAACTCCAATGGGCGAAGGTGAATTTGAGATTGTTGTTGTTACCGACAGCGGAGGAATTGGTACTGCTGCTGTGACGTATCTTCAAACTGTTACTCGAATGGTTGGTAAGCTTTATTATATATATATATATATATATTTTTTAATAGAATAATTTAAAAAATGTTACATAGACTTAAAATAGGTTTTACATTACAGTATATCGTTAATTTAATGGACATTTTTTCTAGTATATAAACTAAAGCCATTTTTATTTACTGTAAATTATATTGCACTTTATTTTGTACGTTTGAACATCAATAAATAAATCATGAAAGTGGCTTATTGTTAAGGTGTCCGTTTTTAAACGGAGGTGAATAAATTAAGAATTTTTGGAATCACTTGTATTGGTTTGGACAACACATTTTCAACAATACTTGAAATGATTTAGTGTGACAGTTGATGATTGATTGACTTATTTAGTAATACCTGATTGAGGCGTTGTGATTTTGATTTTTCATTTCGATTGTCCAAATTGTTAATTGCGAATATATAAGAATGTTAAAAGGTTTTTAATTTATATATATTCATTTTCATCTTGCTTGGTGACGTGGTTATCTCTTTATTATTTTCCATATTTATACGGTATATTAAACGCTTAACTTTAATGGCTTAATAAGCGTAACAAACGTAGAAGAATAAGAAAGTTTCTTGGTTAGTAGACGGCATCCTTATGACGTCGCCACTGTTTGAAAAGATTGACGAGGCCGCCTGATTTATTTACCCAATGTTGACCCAATTAATAAGACTCGATTGAGGTATTGTGTGTTTAGAGGAAACACCGGTAATGTGATTTTGATTTTTTATTTGGACCTTATTTTAGTTTACCAATTTGTTAGTTCAGGCCGCAGTGATATATTTTTTGTTCTTTCCTGGAACTCGTTAAGGAGACATCAGTTTAAGTTTCGAAAGCCTAGAGCACATACTCGTTTCCGCAGATTTTATTTCTCCCATAGGGTAATTACTGTATGGAATAATCTGCCGTCCCATATTGTTTCGGCCCCTTCCCTTTATTCTTTCAAGCAGGCCTATGAAAAATATGCCCTCTGCAATTTTATTTAGTTTCCCTATATCATTATATTCATTTCCCCCCAGTTTTTTTACTCTTCTATCCGAGATATTTTGATATTTCAGAACCAAAGGGATTTTCTCTTATTCAACTTGTGATTTATCCTGTATCCTGTCCAAATTGTTAATTGCGAATAGATAAGAATGTTAGAAAGTTTTTAAATTACTTAAATCACTATATATATATATATATATATAACATTATTTAAATAAAATATAACAAAAAACTCAGTTTAATTACACTATATACATTAAATAATAATTAAAATACAATTGTAACTTTATAGATATAAGCAATATGTAAATGGTCTTTTATCAAAATGATTGATTAGATTTTCTAAGATTACTTAATTATGTATGGGTTTCACTGAAAAATTATTCGAACATTACTTTGGCAGTACTAATGAAATATCAAACATTAAAAAAATGTTTGACCGATATCAAATTCTAATTTGGATAAAAAACAATATGTTTTTCTAAAAATTGAAAAGCATGCAAATTATGTGCTTAAAAATAATTTATGTATATATATACAAAAGTAAATAATCAAAGCTATATATTTTAAATATTTTGTATACTATTTATTACTTTTTAGAATTTTTATTGAACGTTAAAGTTAAGGTTTTCTGCGGTTTTCAGTCTAGTATTGTAGAGCTTGATTTTTGCATAACATTTAATATTTTATTAAAAAAAATTGGTTTCTTTGTTTATATGGGTGTGCACATACTCATATTTAAATAAAAAATATTATTTTCTTTAAAGCTATAGTTGTATAATTATTTTACTTCGTTTATTTAATGTTTATAAATATTTAAAAATTATAACCGACGTTAATATTTCACTTAAATATAGTTTATTCGATAAGTCTAAATGGAAATAGTTTTGTTTTACAAAGAATTATTTAATTATAATTAATACAAGTTTAATTTATTGTAGAAGAATGCCTTTTTTAAAATAAACTTAATTGCTTCAATTAAAACAACAATAAAACGTTCAGAATTTATTGGTATGAGTTTGTTTACATACGGTGGGCCCTCGAATGGCTGCGTTTCCATAACACCAGAATTAAATACTTTTTCACCGTTTATATTTTTTACGTCTCAATATTTTTCTTTCTATAAACCAATTTTGTTTCTATATTTTTATTAAATGTAATCAACCAGAATAAAGTTTAACAGAAATATACTTCTATCCCTAAAATCCCAATTTCGACCATGCCCAAATTTAATTTTAGACAGTTTTTCTAACACACTGAAACATGTAATTGTTCAAAATAAACGTATATTTTATCACAGTGGTTTTCAAAAAAGAAGATGTCCCTACCACTACTACTATCATTAAACTGCAGGTCAATACATGATAAAATTTTGGTTTACGATGTCTCATGATGGATAAATTACATATGAATAGCTGTGTGATATTAATCCAAGAATCATGGTTGAATAAATATGTTGATAATAATCTTATAGCACTTAATGGATTTTTCATTTTTCTACTTGATCGAAAAAATTGTACTAAGAAATGTGGGGGAGGCTTTATTACATGCATTAATAAAAAATACTGCACAAATCCTACATTAAAATTTGAATATTCGCAAAATAGAATTGATTACTTAATTGTCAATTGCAGAAATAAATATACGTATCACTATAAAAATATTGACATTATAAATGTCTACATAACACCTGCTAGCACTATGGAAATTAATTGTTTCTACTATCAGCTAATTGATGAGAATACTCTAGTTATATTAGCTGGTGATTTCAATCATGCGAATATCAACGTTTTCAAACTAATGAGCCTCACTAATCTGGTTAATTTTTCTACAAGACTTCAAACACAACTAGATTATATTTTTACAAATGCCCCATACTATTTTTTAGTAAAACAACACTCACCTCTTTCAACATCAGACCAAAAATATACTCAAAGCTTTATCATTTAAAATATTTAATGCCTATTTTTAAATCCTTTATATATGTGCGAGATACATCAACTTCAAATGTAGCACTACTTAAAACCGCACTATTGAACATTAATATCATGAATTTTAACAATTTTAGCCTAAATGATGCTACTGTACTGTTTACTGATCTTATTAACAAATATTGTCCGGTAGTTAAGGTTGAGATTACAAAGAATATTTCCCCATTTAACCTTAGAAGGCTTAGACGAGAAAAAGAGGTGGCATATAAATTAAGTCAATATACTAAATTGAAGAGCTTAAACAAACAAATTAAACTGGAAATCAACAAACTTAATAACTATGCTAATAATTATTTTTTATCAAACCATGATTCACAATCTATTTGGAAAATTATTAATAAAATTTTTAATAAATTAAAAACAAACTAATTTAAGATGGATGTTAAAGAACTAAAAAATGATTACCTTACATCAAGCAACTCAACCATATCAGAATTTAATCAATTAACTAAAAATTATTCAACACCTATTATCAACTTTAATATTCAAAGTTAATTAACAGTTGTAAAGCAAGCATTTCACTTGGACCTGGGGGAATAAGTTGCAATTTATTGAAGCTCTGCATGCCAGCAATTGCTCCATCATTATCTACAATAATAAGCTAATCTATTGTGAATTGTGAAATAGCTGATACTTGGCGTATCTCACGAATTACACTTATTCCGAAAGTTTCTGCCCCATCAACAAATCCAGAACACTATCGCCCAATTGGTTGCACCTCAGTGTTTTTAAAATTAACTGAGACTTTAATACTTAACAAACTCACGCCCATTAGTAATGATCATTATCAATTTGCTTATAAAAAATAATTATTCTACTTTAGACTGTGTAACCAGTCTTGTTCATTATATTACTGCATTCTTTGACAAAGGAAGATGTTCAATATACTGCATGTTTCTGGATTATAAATCTGCTTTCAATAGTATATCAAGAGAAAGATTAATTCAACGTCTTGAACTACTTGAAACACCCGACCACATCTTAAACTGGCTATGAAATTATTTCTCAAAAAGAAAACAGTTTACACAAATTGGTTGTAATAAATCAGAGTTAACAGAAAATAATAATGGAGTTCCACAAGGTGCAGTATTATCTCCGTTTTTAGTTTCACTGTACTAGATCCATTGCTAGTGCCGAAGCCATCACTTTTGTTTAAATTTGCAGATGATATGGTCCTGTGCACAAAAATTTCTTCAAATAGTGATCTAAAAGAATTTGAAAATTCTATTAATAAAATTGAACAGTGGTCTACTAACTTTGATCTCAATTTAAATCCATTGAAGTGCAAGCTGGTTAAATTTACAACGAGGCGCCCAAAAAAACAATGGAATTAAACAAAACATTCAAATTAAATCAAACAAACATATGCACCTGTAACAAAATTAAGTATCTTAGGGATAAACATAAATAGCAAACTTACCTGGTGTGATCATACTACTACTAAATATGAAAATTAAGAAAACTAGATGTTGATAACTATATTACTAAATTGTTCGTTACATCTTGTTTTTATTCTCTAATATTGTATTGCTCACCTGTAATTTTTCCTGGTTTATTAAAACAAGATTATGTTGTTTTAAAAAGATGCTTATCATTGGTATCAAAATCTGAAGGAATCAAATATTCTATCTTATTGAATGATATTGTTAATAAGCATTTTAAATCCTGTGTACAATTAGCATCAAGGATTGAAGGTAATAACACTCATCCACTACATACAGCTTTAAACAAATCTAAAGGTTCTGGAAAAACAAGGAGAACCTACCTGCACATGAAAGCCGAAACTAATCAATACAAAAACTCACGTCTGCCATACTTATTCAGAATATTAACCAATCCAGAATCAAACAAAATTGAACTTATAACAGATCTATTAAAGTGGGAATCATTCCACCCACGCATTTATTTGACCCAATTTGGACATCTTACAGCATAATGTAACTGTGCCTCATTCAAAATATAGTAATTTTGATTTTTAAAAAAATCACATATTTACTGTATTGACTATATTTGTATTCATTAACATATGACATCCTATTTCATTTTGTTCCCATTATTTGTACTACTACTTATTTTTAAAATTTTGTTGTTTTTTATATTGATCGTGAAAATGTATTTTACGCTGAATGTATCTCTAGTGAGATATTAAAGCTTATAATAATAATAATAATAATAATAATAATAATAATAATAATAATAATAATAGTAATAAAAAATTATTTCCATTACACATATAATATCAAATATCGAAAATACAAAGTACATGCAATTGTTTCATTTACCAAATAATTCCAAATAAAAATATAAGAAGATGTAAATTGTGAGATGAATTTATTTGTATATCCTTGTCAGTCACAAACAAAATTTTAGTATATATATATATATATATATATATATATAATCTTGTGGAATTCGATTATTCAGTACATAATCAATTTTTTTTCCTTGAGTGTGCCTTGATTTTTCCTCCGACTCACCTCTCATTTAAGATAACTGAAAAAATCTTCAATTACATTGGAGGTCCGGGCTATATGGCTATATGACAAGAACCATTTTGGACCCTATATATATATATATATATATATATATATATATATATATATATATATATATATATATATACAAACGGGAGTATAGATGACATTTAAGTTTGTTTGTTACTGACGAGAATATACGGAATGAATTCATCTCACAGTTTACGTCTTATATTTTTATTTGGTATTATAAGGGGAACTCAATGCTTTAAATACTGAATAATTGTTTGCATTATAAAATACTATATATATATATATATATATATATATATAATGTGATCACTTTTCTTTTTAATTACTTAACTTGGGCAGTTTGTTCGATGATGTTGTCGATATGGTTTTGTTTAATTTCAAAATTTTTATTGTTTCAGAATTATGTTAGCTGGGGTTTATTCTTTCTTTGTGAGACAAGTCCTTTTTATTTTGTGTCATTTCCTTTCCATTTTTGTAATTACGAATTTGCTTTACTTATAAATTACGTACTTTTTCTATATTTTTGTACTAAATTTAATCTTTAACCTTTCAAAAAAATTAATTTTTCTAGATGACAGATTTATTTGGAATATCACATTTTATAAAATGTATATATAAATATTATATTAATATTTTTGGCGTGGATGGTTTAGTAAGCATACTTGTACCGTGCCATTTTTTTGTTTCATTGCTATCATATGGGGGATAGTTTCAGTTTTAACCAAATGTGATCCAACTTTGAGACAGATTGGTCTAAACTCTTACCATTTTGTTGGATTAATAATGTCCGTTTGACTTTGTTCATTTTAGGACCACACACAGTTGTCACTTATTGGCCAGAAGATGAGCGTAAAACGTGTTTTCCCATTTACGAACACGGAAGTTCTCGTTCGGATGGCAGTAATGAATTGTCCAGTTCCAAAGGAGACGCTCACGAACTCGATCCATCTACAGGTTTGCCAATGTCAGAATTAACCCGAATGCAGATTCCACTTTCGGATTCCATTCTTAAATCCATTTATCCAAGTACGCATCTAATATATATATATATATATGTACATTGTTGTTGGTAACATAGTCATATCTTCATTATTCCAATATTTATACGGCATTTTAAACGATCAACTTCGACGGCTTGATAAGCTTAACAAACGGACAAGAATAACAATGGTTTTTGGGTGGTAGACAGCATCCTTGTGACGGCGTCACTGTTCGCAAAGATTGACGAGGCCGCCTGAATTGTTATTAGGGTTATCTCTCTTAGCCCAACGGCTACATCTGGTATGCATATACCTCCAGATACCTTGGGTGTATGCTTGCACACACTTGCCGTAGCAAAAGTCCAGTTATGTCACTATGCACTCGGTCCCCGCTGTTATTAGTGTAGATGCGTTTGGGCATCTAGTCCAGGATGCAGCATATGGAGGAGGAATATCACCATTATTGGAAATTGAGACTTTATAAGCATTACTCCAATCCTCAGGATTATTAGCATTAAATATATATATATATATATATATATATATATATATATATATATATATATGATATCGGATTTTGTACACTTTTTTAAAATATTATTTTAGATAATGGATCTGTTCATTTTATTGACAAAACATTTGATCCAGTAATGTTTTTATTGAAATATTATAAAAATAGCAAGTTAGTTTTTTGAATTGGTGATTTTTATTTTGTACTAATGTGTAACACATAAAATTGATGCTTTGCTTGATTTTGTACTTCCAGCATTATCAATTAATCCATTTATAAAATGGAATGTATTTGCATTTTTTGAAATTAAATAATTTAAGATTGTAACTGTGTATTGCTTTTATTTTACAAATGTACGTGATTGTAGTTTCAATGATCTGATGGCTACATTTAACAATTTTCGCATAAGCATGAGCTCTGATGGTTCTAGTGAACCCGTAAACGTGATGCGAACCAATCTCGTGCTTATATTTCGTTGTTTAGAAGGAATGGATGGTTAGTTTATTTATTTATTTATTAATACATAATAATAATAATAATAATAATAATAATAATAATAATAATAATAATAATAATAATAATAATAATAATAATAATAATAATAATAATAATAATAATAATAATAATAATAATAATAATAATAATAATAATAATAATAATAATAATAATAATAATAATAATAATAGTAATAATAATAAATAATAATAATAACAATAATAATAAAAATAATAATAATAACAACAATAATAATAATAATAATAATAATAGTAGTAATAATAATAAAAATAATAATAACAATGATAATAACAATAATAATAATAATAATAATAATAATAATAATACAGATAGTGACAAAAGTGAATCCATTGTTGACCTACTATGATATTGAAATATATGTAGCACTTGTTACTTATCTTAGACATATCTAACGCTTGTTAATAAGTACCTTAGATAACACTTTACTAATATATATACATTTAATATTATTTGCAAAAAAATTCTTAATATAATACACAATAACATTCGTTTTAGCAATAAAGCACAATACCACCATTATGAAAACTTAAAACAAACACAGATAATTGGTTTTAAAAAATAGTTTTATCTACTAAAATACATAAATATACAAAATAAAGGTAACAAACTTAATAATGTCAATAATTTAAGTGATATCCACGCTTTTGTTCAACTTCTGCAAGCCGCTTGGGGGTAGGAATCTATCAACGTACCAATATAATCCTTCGAAATGCAATTTTTTACAACATGGTTAATTTTCGCTTCCAATGATACGTCAGTTTCCATGCGGTTAACCTCACGTTTTAAAATACTAAAAGGTTTTCAATTACATTGAGGTCTGGACTGTATGGAGGAAGTTGAATAAAAGTAAGCTTTTGCTTTTCAAAGCTTTTGTGGTCTAAATAAAGAAAAAGTATAGTAAATTGTAAGTTATGTTAAAATACACATTACCACTTTTGAAGTATGCACAGGAGCATTGTCTTGGATGATTGTTAAGTGTGCTGTAGCATTTCTGGACAGCTCGCTATGAAACAATTGTTTGAATATTTGTACAAATTCAGCGCTGTTTAAATTGCCACTAGTACGCATCCATTTTGGAGACTGATTGTACTTAATTGCAAAATATCCTTTGACACATGAAGGATGTGCAACTTTTATAGCAGTACAAGTGTGGTTGAGTGGAAAATTTGGACTATAAATAACCTTTGAATGTTCAGTCCATGGTTCGTAGGATAGGGTACACTCATCTGTGAAGTATATTGATCTCCAAAATGACGATGGATGATGTTTGTACTTTTTAGCAAACTCCACTCGTTGTAATCTATGGGCACGACTAAGTGGAGGTTTCTTAACAGCCGCTTTAAGAATGAAGCCTTCAGATTTCATCCTCCTTCTTACAATTGAATATGAAAATTCTTCTAAATATTGATTTTTTATTTGTTTAACGTTCATTGTTCTGTGTTTTTTAAGCTGCATAGTTATAAACTGATCATCTTGTTTGCTTGTTGAACGTGTTCTACCAACTGTGGGTGATCTGGGGCTTGTTTTATTGTTCAAAATATTGTACACAGTTGAAACATCTATTTTCATGCATTCGGCAATTGTTTTCACTTTTGTGCCCTTTTTGTAAAAACTTTGAACTAAGTCATAATCATGCGTAGACAAATAACGACGCTGAGCTGTTTTAACCATAATTATTAAGTGAGCGGAAATTAGAAACCTTTTTATCAAAATTCAAATTTTGAAACGGAAAATAAAAACGACCTTGTGCTTAAATTATTAAAAATAATTTAATAATTTTTGGAAAAAAAAATTGTTTTAAAATTCTTTGTATTAAATTATTTTTAAAATAAATTATTTATTGACTATTTAAAAATACAGTGCAATTTTGTAAATATATGTATGAGCAGTTATTTTATTTTAGAAATAATTATTTTTTTAAATAAAAGGAATATAAAATAAAAAAATTTTTTTAATAATTATTTTTCGTAAATAAATTACATATTTTTATATTTAATAAATTTTAACTAGAAAAAGTTAAAGTTTGGGAATTGGATTACCGGCGTATATATCAAGGTTATATATTTATTAAAAAATGTAGCGCATCAATAATATATTTATAATGTGTAAAAAAAATTCGTGATTTTAAAAATATACATTAATTTATTTTATAAACAAAAATATTAAAAAAAATAATAAATTGAATGAAATATGTTACCTACTGTAGTAATAATAATAATAATAATAATAAAAAATAATAACAATAATAATAACAATAATAATAGTAATAATAATAATAAATTAGCTTTACCAATTTGTATGAAGTCACAGGATATAAATTGTTGTTTTTTTACTACTTTGAATGTTTTGACGAGAAACGTATTTTTCAGCTGTGGACATTTTAGCTAAGCCGAAGGTGGTCCACGCATTTGGTGCCGGTAGTGGGGATCGAACCCATACCTATCCAAGTTCGAGTCGAGTGCTGTACCACTAGACAACCCCATAACAAAAATGCGTATTGTCATGATCCTGTAAAATACGATTTTTTTATAATATGAATGTCGTCTTGTCGACAAGTAATACGTCCTACTTTTGGCTATCAACCTACCGTATGAGAAGACTGAAAAATATTGTAGTAATTTTTAAATCCGAGCTAAAAAATGAAGCAAATGTACGAATATCTGTTTTCGGCTTATCAAAGTTTTTATAGTTTAAATGGGTTACGCATATAGTAAATTGTAAGTTCTACTAAAAACACATTACCAATTCCAAACAATACATTGGATTATTATTTTGAATATATTTTTAAATACTCTGAACCATTTTATTATAGCTATAACTGCAATAATTTGTCAAGAATTTTAATACATTTCTACTCTTTAAATTGTTGTTAGTCCAATTCTGTAATTTTAGATACTTGTTAGCCTAGCAACTATGTGAACGAAGCGGGTGAGTAACTTGTCTTGCAAAATATTTATGATCTCTAGGAATATCTACATCCCACATGAATATTGTTCAAAATTTGTAAACAACAGCATACACGTTTTCTTCTAAAATCATTAAAGATACTTTTTTTGCGTTTTTGCAGACTCCACTAGTCTCAATCTTTGTGTACACTTAAATAATGTATTATGGACGATTTTGATATTAAAATGGGGAAAATTTACGCATGTTTTTACAATGTAATATCAGGAAATTCAAAACTTTTTGTTTACTTCTTTTGAGTGTGTTATTTAATTTCCTTTTAATATATATATATATATAAATCTGAATATTTTATGTAGTGGTTAATGTTGCATATTTTATTATTGATAATTATTAATTTTGTTACAGGACTTCGAAAATGTCTGGAGATAGAAAAACAAAAGAAAGTTAAATCTTCTCGTTACGACATGCATTTGGAATCGTCACTTTATGGTAAGTGTAACAAATGTAGGCTTTTTTCCATGTTTACTATCCTCGTTCATTAACCAACTCATGTTCTAATTTTTTGTACCTTTTTTTACAGATTCTCGGAATTTGGCCTATAATTTATTTGAAGATATTTTGAAGCGTCGTGATAAGGCAGATTCGACTAGAAATGCAATTTCAGTGATGGATCGTTATCAATTTTTGTTCAATCTACCTCATACTATTGGGATAAACATCGCCAAGGTAAACGTGGATTACCTTTTCGGTTGTTTTTAGTAATAAGCTTTACTAGTTATTATTCATTTGTTAAAATTAATGTACATAGAGGTAGATTAATAGTAAATAATCTTGTTTTTTAGTTTTTTTTTGAAACAACGATTATCACGATAGATATGAATGGTAAACATCTTTTTTGTTTAAAATTTTGAATATATTTAATGCTGTTATGTAATATTATCCTTAATACTTTTATTACTTTTGTTGTACTTATTCCTTGTTTTTTTATGTAGGGTGATTATAATTTAGTTTTGAATGATTACATACGAGCAACATCTTTGTTTTCTAATTCGGATTCCGCTGTTCTTCGGCGCGGTATGTCTAATTTTATAACAAGCTTGTATACTAATTTTTTAACTGACTGAAAGTTTGTTTAAATACATTTACTACTTAAAATATTTAAGTAATATAAATAAGAAACGTTCTTTATTGAAACATCTGGTTTTTTGTAAGGAGTATTTAAATGTAGTTATTGTTGTAGTTATGCACATTTAAAAGCTAATATATCTAAAAATATATAATTGAATATAACATATTTTATAATTTTTAATATAATTTTGTATTCTTGCTATTAATTAAAAAAAATTGATTTATGTTATATTAATTGTTGTAGTAATTTCCTTAGGGGTTGTTTGAATGTGGTAAGTGTTCATATCAACATTTATGTGGTACGTTTATTTAATTGTGTAGTTTTTTCTCTAAAAGTCTAGTTAAGTTTTTATTTGTCTTCTAGTTTTAATAATTATGAAATAAAATTTTGTTTGGTTGTATCTGATTCCTTTTTATTTTCAAAAATTACCTTTAATATATGTCTTGTACAGATAATGTTTAACAATTGACAGTTACTAACAGCTCATTCTAGTATTTAACTTTTCCCTATTCGTTTTATATATACCAATATTGTTTAACAAACGAATTCAATATTTTTGCACAGTTTACCTGGACGTAGAAAAGTCGATTGTGGATTTCTCTTTGATGCTTCGTGCCGAATTAATAAAGATGCCCATTGACTGTGATGAAGCTCGACGTAAAATTGGGTAAGTGTTTTGCACGTCCATTTTTTGTAGTTTAAGATATTGTCTTTATTATTATTATTATTATTATTATTAATATTAGTATTATTATTATAATATAATATTATTATTATTATTATTATTATATTATTATTATTATTATTATTATTATTATTATTATTATATTATTATTATTATTATTATTATTATTATTATTATTATCATTATTACTATTATCATTATATTATTATTATTATATTATTATTATTGTCATTACCAATTTATGATTATGATTATGATTATTATTATTAATATCATTATTATAATATTTTATTATTATTATTATCATATTATTGTTATTATATTATTATTATATTATTATTATTATTATTATTATCATTATTACTGTTATTATATAATAATAATATTATTATTATTATATTATTACTATTATAGAATAATAATATTATTATTTTTATTATATTATTATTATTATATTGTTATTATATTATATTATTATTATTGTTATTATATTATATTATTATTATTATTGTTATTATATTATATTATTAATATTTTTATTATATTATATTATTATTATTATTATTATATTATTATTATTATTATATTATTATTATAGAATAATAATAATATTATTATTATTATATTATTATGTTATTATTATTATTATATTGTTATTATTATTATTATATTATTATTGTTATAGAATAATAATAATATTATTTTTATTATGTTATTATTGTTATTATACTAATATTATTATTATTATTATTATTATTATTATTATTATTATTATATTATTGATATTATTATTATTTTAAAATGTTTTACAATAGAAATTTTTCAGCAAGTGGACATTTTAGCAAAGCCAACGAAGGGCCGTTGGTGACACTCACACTCATATCTACCCAGGTCCAAGTCTATTGGTGTCCAACCGCCCCAATAAATATGCCTATGGGTTTGCTATATTAACTTGGTTTTCTAACACACATTGGACATCACTTTTTTATCGTCTTTCTAATATCTGTAATTGTGGATTGAATGTTTGGCAAGTAACGTGTGTTTTAGCTAAGTGGACACTGGCACTGACAAACAATCTTCTGAATTGGGTGTTGGTGCTACCAATAGTCTATTGACAACAATAATATATATTGGAAAAAGGTATTCTAACTTGGAATGCTAATGATTTTGAAGATTTGAGTAGTGTTTGCAAAGTTTCAATGATGGCGATATTTCTAACCGTCACTTCAACGTGACTCATTGTGGACTAGGTGCACTTAAGCGTTGGCGGGTGGGTTTATGTATAGTATGTACTAAGAGAGAGAGAGGGATAACCTTGACAAAATATTAGGCGGCCTTGTCAATCTTTTCGAACGGTAGCGCCGTCACAAGGATGCCGTTTACCAGACAATAAACTTGGTTATTCTTTTACATTTGTTATGCTTATTAGGCCATCGAAGTCGATTGTACAAATGTGATAATAATGGAGAAGTGACTCTGTCAATGTATTTATTCTGACTTGATTGTTCATTAATATCACCGTCGTGGTATTGAACTTGTTCAATTACAAGTCAACAAAGATCACTTTGTTCCAAAGTGTTTCTTGTTGTTGTTGCTAATGATCCTGAGGATTTGAGTAATGCTTATAAAGTCTCAATTTCCAATGATGGTGATATTCCTGACTGTTAGTCCTCCACGTGGTGCATCCTGGACTAGGTGCTCCTAGGGATCTAGACTAATAACAGCAGGGTCCGAGTGCACAGCGGTATAACTGGGCTTCCGCTACGGCGGGTGGGTGCGAACATACACCCAGGATACTTAAAAGGTATCTAAAGGTATACGTATACCATATGTAGCCCTTGGGCTAAGGGAGATAACCCTGACAAAAAATCAAGCGGCCTCATCAATCTTTGCGAACAGTGGCGACGTCACAAGGATGCCGTCTATTAGCCAAGAAACTTTGTTATTCTTCCACGTTTGTCTACGCTTGTCAAGCCATCGAAATCGATCGTTCTACATGTCGCATAAATATGGGAAATAATGAAGAGGTGACCACGTGATCACCAACCAAAATGATGAAATGATTTCGTTCAAACTAATTCCAACAATAATTTTTATCCTACATATCAGTTATTTGGCCCAACTGGAAGTTGGCTACGATCCAACGTGGCTATGTTTGGTCTATTTCAAAAATTGGCTTACCGATCAAATCAAATTGTACAAAAAGTTGTTCTTCAATGCCGATTCGAAATACCAATCCAAGAATGCCATGACTATTCCCAAATTCAATTCCAACGCAAGCATGTCCGATGAAATATCGTCGTTTTCACAATTTGGATTGGATGCCGATTCGTCAGCGTGGTTTACCAAAGGTACGATGTTTTTGAATGACTCTATTGGGAGATTGCATTGAGTTACATACGCGCGTGTGTCTGTTGCTTTGTGCAGTTGCGACGACTGTGATTCTTTTGACTTTACGTGGGGCATTTTGGATTTGTAGATAGGTACAAATAAACAATACTTGAATCTGTTGACGTTATGTAACTCTAAAGGTTTCTATTTGATACACAACTTAAAATAAAACCCCAGTAGGTTTATTAATACAATATTTAGTATTATTTTATGTATGAAATGCGAATTTCATTTTATTGATTATTATTTGTTATTATAGAACCCTTTTACTTTAAAAATAAACACACGACAATAGGATAACAGTTACAGCAAAAAAAACCCAACAAAGTCCCATAATTCAAGATGACTATGAGACAACGACATTTCCCCATGTATTCGAACATTTTACCAAAGGTTTTATTCGATTCCATGAGATTATTCATGTTAGTTAGATCTTTCCAAAGCGTTTTTAGCCAAGTTTTCTGCAGTCTATCCAAATCTTTCTTTTACCATCTTCAATTGTCCACTCCAAAACCGTTATTGCTGGTAAACGCAGAATTGGATCAAGTAATTTTTTTCGTTCAATTGTAGTGATGTCATGTAGTAAACAAGAGTCAGTTCTTTTCATGATCTCATTGTTTTTAAAATTTGATCGCGCCAGGTAATTTCTAATTTTATCAATTAAAAAATCATATATAATGTCAACTGGTTGATTGAAAGTATTAACACAAAATATTATGCCAAATATAGAAGAAAATACCGAACGCACCCAATTTATGAAACAAGTAAATAATTTATTCTATTATGCGCTACAAAATAGTTAATAATAAATGAAATTATCTTTGTTTGTATTACCTGACTTCAGGTACTGTGTAGCATACTCTTAATTAGATTGATAACGTAATTTCATGTAATCTTTTTTTCAACATAATAATAATAATAATAATAATATTAATAATAGGCTTTGTTTTATTACACTGAAAAATAACATTAAAGTTGGTACTATTAGGTGGCAACTTTTGAAAAACTAGCGATTTTTATTTAAGTCCGTGTTATGTCTAAATCAAATTTTTTGGGTAAATAAAATGAATTCACATAAAATTGGATTTCTTTTAAAGTAACACAAGACATTGTTTTTTTAAACAATTGTCACTCTCACATGAGTGCAGTGTATTTTAACTTAAAAATACTACTTTTTAACCATTTTTATATTATTTTCTATATAATGACAGTTTTTTACTTTTTTAACATACCGTAACATTATTTATTAAATATATATAGGTATTTTATTGATTGCGTGAAGTAAAGACTTTAAGAATTTTACTTTACACCTTATTTTTTGAGTATCTAGTTAGAACAAAATGTTAAGAGCCAAACAACAGTTATTAAAGTTAATTTTTGTAAGTTATAAGGTCAATTTTTTTGTTTTGTAATAAAGAAAGGCTGAAATTTTGATTGAATAATTCGAGATATTCTTTTTGCTGTACACCTCGATAACGAACATTGTACATTATATTTTACAATTTGAAAAAAACACAGTTTAATTTATTGTTTATGATTTTTCTAATAAACAAAATCAGGTTTTTTTTTCTTGAACCGAAATTCTCATCATTTCGTTCTCTAAAATCTAAATAAAATAAAAGCTTTTTAATTGATTGTTTTGTTTTCGAATTAACTATGGATTTTTTAATTTGTTTACAATTTGTTTACAATAAGAAAATGCTTATTTTTAGCTGTTGTGTCACTGAATGTGTAACTACAATAAGGTAACATTAAACCTACAGGCATCGATTTGACACCAGACAAGCTGTAGGTTCAAGTTTGTCTGCAAAACTTGAAAGGTATACACCGCCGGTGATTTCAAACAAAACTGAAACAGTTGTACATTGGTCCTGTTTGATTCAAATCAAGTGGAATTATTATTCGGCGAATTGGAACATTTTAATATATTACCCTTAAAAACCGTATAATTAAAAATTAGTTAATTATTGTACATTTAGTAATTTTTTTTATTTAAGCTGTAACGGAATTTATGAAGTAATTACAGTGTTTAAATAATACATATTTTTATCCAAAATGAACTTAAGCTCAAAAATCAATAACAAATTCATTATTATACAAATTATGTAAATTGCATTTAATAATTACTTTTATATAGATGTCGAGTTTAAAATATTAATTTTTTCATTGTTTGTATATTTTTAAATAAACATATAATTAAATGTGAAACATTCAATAGTATTTATTACCATTTTTTATTATTTTTTTAAATTTAAATATCAGAAAATAAAGTACTAGTGGAAGGGATCATTTACTTGCTAAACCGGTAGTAACGTAGCAGCATTTGAGGACACTGGGCAATTAGAATTGATCAGATTCGCTATAAATAATAAATTTACAGGGTCAAGTTCAACCTTTCGTAGCTCAGTGGTTAAAGGCGCTGGCCTGATACCAGATAGAGTGTGGGTTCAATTTCATGTTTGTATGCAAAACATAAAAAGGTATGTGCTGCTGATGATTCCAAATAAGGATAAAACAGCTATACAGTGCTCCTGGTTAACTGAAACCAAATGAATCTGACAAATCTAATAAAAAATCCATTAATAAATGAACATTTATTTAAACATTACTGCTTTAATCGTGATGGACGAGTATTGGTAGGAATTGTGTATCCAGAGTAGTAAAATTAACTAATTTCTTGCAATTGATGGGTGTGTATAAAATGTTCTTAACATATAAAACAGCGGAAAGTAATCACATGAGATGCCTTGGTAATGAAGAAGCAATTCTGTCACTAATTAGTTGTTTTTAGTTTAATACAGTTATTTTTAAGTTTTAATGATGACTGTTTTTTTTGTCTATAGTGTTTGTTTAAAGTTTTGTTTTAGCGATTGTTATTTTTCAATAATATACATCCGATTGTTCAAAGAAAGTTAAAATGCATTACAAAGCGTTCTGTTGTAAAATTCGAATTGACGCAAGTCACTTTTATTTTGATTTAGTGATTTATCATGATCCGCCGATGGTTGGATTTGTCAAGGCCATTTGTCGTTTACTCACCCACCACGTGACTCAGTTCTGGAAGCTTGGTGTTGCACATGCCTCAGGGCATTTGAGATATCTCGGGCCGAGTGGAGACAATGTGGGTTTGCCTGCCAGTGTACGTAATCGAACGAGATTTATTTTGATGGTTTTATTGAATCGTATTTAGTAAAGCTTTTATTTTGTTGTGAAAAGTATATGTTTTGTTTTGTTGTGAAAAATATGTCGATTTTTTTCTAACTTTATAAAATATTTTGTATAGGAAGAAGACAAAGAATTGGCACCAATTAATTCGAGTGATCCCAAGGCAGATTGGACTGTAAGTGGTTCGTATATATATATATATATATATATATATATATTATACAAAACCCTTTTGCTTTAAAAATAAGCATGGGGCAATAAGACAACAATTACAGCGAACGAACAACAACAACCAAGTCTCGTTGGCATCGAAGATTGAGCTTCCTTTCGGCTTTCACTCAACCTTGTCATCTATGTAACTCTGTCATCCAGATACGTGCGATCACTTCTTTGCCGTTGTTTGCCGCAATGGCGTCCTTTTGTATTGTTTCCGCAGCAGTATAATTTTTTTACAGAGGTCAGGTTGCTAACTTTGCACTCAAACCCTCCTCCTTTATCCAAGCTTGGGACTGGTTAGGTTGAATCATTTTTGGTCTAAACTAGGCGGAGTTATGTATATATATGAGATGTGTAAGTAGTGATCATATGGTTAATTTCGGTGACACGACTTATGATTAATGAGGGTTTATTCCTGAGGCACAAGTAGATTTGTATGAACACAAATGCCCTTTCTTGTTTCAATATGAACAACTTGGCAGTCTTGAAAAATAACACTGATATCAGTTTAATTTTATTGCAGCCTCAATTATAGTTTTACTACTAGTTGTAATTTAATACTTTTATTTTAGCAAAGAATTTATCATGTGTAGCATCGGTTGTGCTATTCGACACCGTACCCATCCAGTTACAAGTGCGGCACCTTAGCTACTTGTGCCTATATATATATATATATATATATATATATATATATATATATATATATATATATGCAAAAGTTTCGTGTTTCATTTTATATCGATAGCGTGCGGGTGGTTTAGTGGTAAAGCGCTAGACTTGAATATGGATGAATTTTGCAATTTCTATATTTGTTGATGATTGTAAAGATATCCTATTCGGTTTTGCAAATACGATACAATTGCCCTTCCTAGTTTTAAGTTTTAACTCTACAATGGATTGCTTTATCTACAATAATAAGATGCGATACATTATGTAGAATGAACATTTTGCTACGATATTATTTTATACTTTTCTGTTTATAAAATCTGCATTTTGTACAGACATGGAGCATACATATTGACAATTGTATCTACATTAGAATAGTTGTCCATATATATATATATATATATATATATATATATATATATATATATACTATTCAATACAGTCGTACGATGATTTCATTAATCAGTTTTTTATCAATTTTAAAACCAGGTGATTAAAATTTTTTTATTATTTTTAATTTAAAAAAGATTAGTCAACTGGTATAGGTTATACAATTTATTTTTAATTATCTTGACACAGGAAATGAATTTTATCATTATCCATTTTGCCTATTTTTATTTAAAATGGATAAGAGCTTGGTTGGTTTATTGCAATTAAGATGTGTATTTCAATAAATTGTATCCGATTATGTATGGTTTGTGTGTGTAAATGTGTTATCATTTTCAGTATGAATATCTTTTGGTTAAGTTTTTCAATAAATGACTGCTGATTGTTTATGGATTAGGGTATACAATTTTAATACAGTCAGTGTGTTTTTTAAAAGAATAGTCGTAATTTAATTTTTACCATCAATTTTTACTCATTGGTGTCATTAAAATTGAATGATTTGCGATTTTTGGATTATAATGTATCCATGGGTTTAAATAATTCTTTAAATGCACAATATGAAAGAATTAGTAATAATATTTATTAACATTAATGAATTCATACATTTTGGTTGGTGACGTGGTCACATTTTAAAAATTATTTTCCATATTTATATGGCATGTTAAACGATTTAATTTGATAGCTTGATAAGCGTGACAAATGTGGAAGAATAACGAAGTTTCTTGGCTAATAGACGGCATCCACGTGACTGTGCCACTGTTTGCAAGGATGTCTGATATTTTGTCAGGGTTATCTCACTTAGCCCAACGTCTACATATGGTATAGGTATGCCTTAAGATAACCTTCATGTGCCTTGTGTATATGCTTGCACTCATCCACCGAAGCGGAAGCCCAATTATACCGCTATATTAGTCCAAGTGCTTGGAAGCACCACATGGAAGTGACAGTCATCTTGAGGATCATTAGCATCCCATTTATTACAATGTCTATTTTTACTTTGTTTGACTTTTTAAATTTGAACAATGCATTTTTAAACATATGTATCACCATTTTATAGATGCGTAAACTATAAATATATTTATTTGCTGTTTCAATCCAGTCAAATGTTGAAGTACAATTTAGTAGCGTATTTGACTTTGCCTGTGTATATAATATGTTGCACAGGAACTGCAATAATGGAATAATTCAAACATTCAAACGATATTATATTTTTTTACCTCCCTCCCTCTCTCTTGCCCCCTAACCCCATTTTGATTGTACTAGAAAATGAATTTGGAACTGTTGCACGTAATTTCCAACCACATGCGAGATGGTGTTGTGGAATGTATGAATAGTCAAAAGAACGATGCTTTGGTAATGGATTGGTTGTGTCTATCGATTGCGGAATACAGGTTTGTTTTCAAAGACTTGAACAAGTCTATTCTAGTTGACTTTGGATAAATTTATAATTTGTCTTCTGTGTTTGGCCATTTGACCATTCCAACTAAATGTAGTGCAAATAAGGATGCCAATGTTCCAGAGGATTTGAGTAATGCTTATAAAGTCTCAATTTTCAATGACTGTTTGTCCTCCACGATGGTGCATCCTGGACTAGGTGTCTATAGGCATCTAGGCTAATAACAGCAGGGACCGAATGCATAGCGGTATAATTGGGGGGGGTATTCACTGGATTCCCGCTTGGTGAATGGGTACTAACATACACCTAAGATGCTTAAAAGGTATTTTAAGATATCAATTTACCAAATGTAGTTATTTAGGCTTGTAGATCCGTGAACTTGCGTCAACCTTTAATTACACCGAATAAGATCGCTTCGTCAATTTCTGTAAACACTGGTGTCATCGTAAGGAAGCGGTCTTCTAGCCAAAAAATTGCATTTATCGTCCCAACTTCAATTGGTATCCGACAACCTCTTTGTATAGGAATTCGGAATACTGTGCGAACTTGGAACTAACGGTATAGATATAGTATACATATTCCTTAATATCTCTTTTAAGTATCCTGGGTGTAGGCTTACATCCACCCACCGAAGCGAAAGCCAAGTTATACCGCTGTGCACTCGGTCCCTACTGTTAGTATAGATGTCCATAGGTACCTAGATAAGGATGCACCACGTAGAGGATGAACATATATATATATCATGTTAATAAAATCTTAACGCTTTATCTTTGTTTTAATTGAATTAATTAAGTTTTTTTAAATAAATATTTTTCAATAACTTAAACTTTGATTAATCATAATTTATTAATTTTTTATAAAACAAAACTATATGCTTTTGGAGGTGTCGAATAAATGGTATTCAAGTGTAATATTAACATTGGTTAAAATTAAAATGTATATAAAAATTAAATAAAATGATTATTCAACTATAACTTTAAACAAAATGTATAAACATGAACCAAAATCATTTTGTATTTTTAAATTTATAGTTCGGTATATTAATTTATTACCCCTTTTGGTTGATTAAATGTATAGTTACTGACCTGGAATGTACAATCGTGTTTCTTTTTCAATTCCTTTGTTAAAAATGACAACACGAATAAAAAATGCAATAGATTGGACTTAATTATTTGTTATTAAAATAAACACTTGAGAAAAGTATGCATTTTTAAGCTTAAAACAATTGTAACTTTATGTAAACTGTCAACTGTTAAACAAAGTGTAATTTTGTTCGTTATTTAACGTATTATGCTAATGATTTTGAGTATTATTATTATTATTATTATTATTTATGGTTATTGGCTTAGATACTTCAGTAGAAGTAGCTTTCAGCACACAAAAAAATATGTACAATTATAAAAATAAAATACAATTAGCAGTGTGTAACATCAGTCCAAAAATAAATAAATAAATAAGTAAAGTAAGATTAAAATACATAGGCTAAAAGAAGAAAAAAACTCAAAAAAACATCATGGACTAGATGCCAATAGACTAATAACAGCAGGGACCGACTACACAGCAATATATAACTGGGTTTCCACTACAGTGGGTGGGTGTAAACATAGACTCACTTTACTTAAATGATATCTTAAGGTATATGCATCCCCATATATAGTCGTTGGGCTGAGGGAGATAACCTTGACAAAAAATCAGGCGACCTTGTCAATCTTTGCGAACACTGGCGCCGTCACAAGAAACTTCGTTACGTTTATGAATCCATTGAAATAGAGCGTTCAATTTGCCGTACAAATATAAAAATAATGAAGAGGTGACAATGTCACCAAACAGTGAAATAAAAATGAATAAAAACGTTTTTAATACTTTGTTTGTATAATTAGAAAAAGAAGAAAATTAGTTAATTTTACGTTGGTGATAGCGTTTGTCAAGGTTTTACTAACATAAAATAGTACATCAAATAAATAACTTTTTTAGTTATCAATTACGTAATAATAATTGTTACGATCTTTTTTAGTTATCACTTTGCTCCGGTGATTTGATTGGTTAGTTTGTTAACTGAAATTTGACGGTAGACCAATTAGCGTAGAAAGTAGATAAACAGGCTGCTGTCAAAATCAATGCAGTATAATTTATTTGCTTTTGTGACACAATTTAATTATATGAAGAACATTTAAGCTGTTTTAAAGCATTCCTTAAACATCATCTTATAAGTATTAGTAAAATATTTTACAAAAACTAATATTTTATACCAGTATGCTTTTGTCTATATTTTTTTAAACTAACAATTTTTACTATATTTTTGAAATCAAGGTGTTTTTAGACGTATAAAGTGCAAAATCCTTAACTAAAATAAACGTTGCATTTATAGAACTGGCTCCAGATAACACAAAATTTAATATAATTGTAATTTTTTACAATTATTCTAAAATATAGTGCAAATGGCTTAAGAAAATATAATTTTTGATTAAGAAAATTAATTAGGTAATGCAAAATTAAATTCCACATTAGGTTTAAGTAGCGACTCCTGTAAATTAAACGCTATTAGAAAATTTTAGAAAGCAAAGAATATTATCTAAAATATTTTAAGTGTGTAGCTTTCATTATCTATTTTCATATATGTATACATGCTTCATAATATAATTAATTTTTAAGCAACTAATTTGCTTGTTTTTTTAATTTTTAAAATGTTAACATTTCTTGTTTTTGACCTAAAGTACAATAAAACATTAGTTTTTATGAAATATTTTACTAATACTTGTAAGATAAATGTAAGGAATGTTTTAGTACAACTTAGATGTGCTTCATACAATTGAGTCGTATCTCTAAATCAAATGAATTATACTGCATTGATTTTGACAGCAACTTGTTTATCTACTTTCTACCCTAAGTGGCACCACTTTTATTCTAGTCCGTTTGAATTAAAAGTTTCACTTTAACAAAGTGAATATAAAGCATTGCGGGTTCTTATTATAATACCAAGTGAAAATTTGAGAGGACGTAAACTGCAAGATGAATTCATTTCGTATATTCTCGTCAGTTAGCTTACTTAAAATCGCCATTCAAAGGAGATGTTATTATGAATCTTCTCAAAATCCGGCTAAAGGTAACAATAAAAAGGACTTCTCCATCGATCTAACTAAGAACACTGTTCACTACCAAAGGTCTTTCTTTGCCCAACATTAAATCAGCTAAAGCAACATTTTCCGTCTCGTATTGCGTTTACCAATTCACTTGCAGTTGCGGTGACAAGTGTATTGGTCGGACAATGTGTCAGGCTAAACAACACATTCCCAATTGGATCAATTGTAGGTCAAACGGAAGTGAACACTTATGCACTTCCTCCATATTATGTCATTTACTGCAAAAACAAAAATCAAATCAACTTCGAAAATTGTTTTAAGGTGTGAATTACTTCTCAAGATTCGAATATATTGAAAATCCCCGAATCTGTTTATATTCACACATTGTGTGCACAAAAATAGATCGTCACTACAATAAACTTAGCTTAGTTACAATGTTTGTGTTTGTGTACGATAGTGATTTGTATTAACTTAAATGTTAACTGTACCCCCTTTTTTCTTTATATATATATATATATACTAGAATTTTATGTTTGTGATTGAGAGGAATATACGAAAGTGAATATAGATAAAGTTGAAGTTTGTTTTTTTAATGTAACATAAGACATTGTTTTTTAATACTATTGCGACTCTCTCTCATACAAATGTGTGTTGCATTGTACCTTCAAAAATACTGTCATCCATTGAAATAGAATGTTGCTGCTTGCGTTATTTGACCCCAATTTGCATTATGGTGGTTATTCGATAGTTTACATTAAAACCAATACGTTTGTCACTTTTGTTTAACTATTTCGAAATAAAATCTGTACACCGTTGGCTCTACACAATACCCCCCTATTTTGGTATTCTTAATGTTGAATTTTTTCCAACCCGTGGTTAATTGCCCCTCCCCTTTGCTCAAAAAGAATTGCCAAAAATTTAAACGTTGATCAATTTAGTTTTTACGCAACATGGCCAGTTTGTGAAAAGCGTTTAAACTTTCAGTGATTGAAAAAATATGTAACATTTTTCTGCGTTCGGTTGCCTTTATAATTTCAAATAAAAACATCGGACAACAACCGGTCCGAAGTGTGCTTGATCGCACGATTAGATTCTGTAAAGTTTGGTATTGCTAAACAAACGATAAGACGACACCACTGCATTGAACTATGGCGAAGAAGGAAAAGCATAATTGTGATTTGGACAAATTGGAAAAAAGCTATGTCAATCTTTGATATGCACAATTTTCAAAGCTGAAAATTTAATGTACAATTATGGGGAAAAATTGTGAATTGCCCCATGCTTTTTGGTGCAAGACAGTAAATAGTTATTTTTCGATAGGGTAATTTTATAAATTGTTTTACATTTTACTTGTATTTTGCAGGAAGTGCTGCGTTACTTTGTCGTACAATGATTTTCCTGTCGACATTGGCGATATATTTTCTAGATTATCGCATGATTTACGACGAAACGCAGTTAGGTATATATTCAAACGAGCACAAAGTAGTACGTTCCATTTTTTAATCGTATATTTGTACATTTCTAGTCGCTTTTATGCAATTATTATTAATTATAATGCTTTGCTTGAATACTTTCAGACATTGAAACGTTGCAAATTAAAGAAACTTGGGATGTTAATATACAAGATTCCGAAGGTGGAATTACTAGATTGGTGAGTTTTGTAAAAACGTACTTATACATAAGACCCAAATGAACTACACTTATCATTATAGTATAGTAATCGTTTGTTGGCAAATGTTGATGTATAATTATAAAAACGATTGTATTTTTCTATACATATATTAACAAAGATGCCACTTGGGGAAAAATCGAATTCTACGACTGAAAGCACTAAATCAATGTACAGTTGTTGGGAAATTTGTTTTTTTTGGCGGGTGGCGGGATTAAAACATATTGGGACAACAGAAAACAAAGTTTTGGATTATTTTTTTAACTTCTTCATCGGGTTATTTAAGGCGCCTTACAGTGCCGATGTTTATGTAGGGTTTTTCTTTCTTTTTTCCCATATACGCATTAATGCTTAAAGTGAGTTGTTTTCGATTGTTTGGCTCAGACGTTCTGTGTCTTTTTGTTGATGACTGAATTTGATATAAAGAAAACATGGGGTAGGATATTTATGTTTTCTTTAATCAACTTTAATGTTATACAACTATAACATTGTGTTAATTTGCAATTAGTGGCGCTATGTTCGCTTAGTCGCGACTTAAATTCTTTTGATTTTCAAATAGATAATAAATAGTTGTTTTTACAAGTGAAATGTACTTTTATATTTAAGAAAATATTGTACACGTCCATGTTAAATGTATCAGATTGAAAAGTGGACAAAAATTAACTATTATTTGATGACTTATGTAGATAATGATTGAAATACTTTAACAGAATATCTTTCTATTGAAGTGTTTCTACTAATAATAAAAATAAGGTGAAGAGCAAAATATAAGTACGTTTTGCTCACCGTACAAATGGAAAAATAGTCTACAATATTAGTAAAAAGAAGTACTGGGCAAAATAACAGAGGATATGGAATCTTTCAGGTTGTCATATATATATATATATATATATATATATATATATATATATATATATATATATATATATATCTCAATGGTCGTGTTTTCTTTTTCTACAGCCTCTTTTATATGAAGAAATTATGATTGGTGCACTCGAACGTTGCAAAGAACAGGTGTTTTCCTCGACAAATCTCGAAAAACCGGTACGTTGAAATAAATCATTTTTCCCCCAGGAAGGGACCTTGATTAATCTTAATGACACGGAATGGATTTGAATAGTGGACAAATTTTAAATCGTATTTTAAATTCATGGTATAACTGTGGCAACAAGTTCAAATTAGGAACTATTTATTACTTAAATTTATGTATTTGGAGTTTACAGATTGACTGTTTAAGTGGATAATTATTGTTTGGCGAAGTTCTAAGCGTGAGCGACAACATAATGCCCATTCGAATGACACATAGAGTGCATTTGCTTTCTGTTTTGAATCAAATGTAAAAATTAATCTTGGATAGAACCTTTTTTAAACAGGTACTTTATAAATGTTAATAATGTTTTTTCAAGCCGATATTAATCAGTTTACATTGTTTCATTTCCAGGAGGCATTTTGGAGCAATTTCCATTTAAACGTTATTTTTCGCTGGAGTGCGTTTTTGCAAATTGTTTTTCTATTTTTTGACACTACTTACATTTCTGTTTCGGGGACACCGTTGTAGACCCTATATTTCGATGTGGGCTTGGGACCGTTTGTAGATATGCATATTAGTATTAATGGTATCAATCAATAAAGTATTTCATAATGGGATGCTAATGCTCCTGAGGATTTGAGTAATGTTTATAAAGTCCCAATTTCCAATGATGGTGACACTCATCTACGTGGTACATCCTGGAATAGGTGCAAACAGGCGTTTAGACTAATAACAGCAGGGTCCGAGTGCATAGCGGTATAACTGGGCTTCCGCTACGGCGGGTGGGTGCGAGCATACACCCATGACACTTAAAAGGTATACCATATGTAGCCGTTACGCGAACAGTAGTGACGACATCATAAGGATGCCATCTACTATCGAAGAAATGTTATTCTTTTACATTTGTTACGCTTATCAAACCATCGAAGTCGATTGTTTATTAAACCGTATAAATATGGAAAATAAATGTATTCCAAAAATATGTCATTATTTATTTATAAGCACAGCCAGAATGCTTTGTATTCTCCTCTTGTTGTATTGATCGTAAATACACTTTAAATTTGTTGTGGAGGCGACAATGTTTATGGTTGCCGCTTTTTATTTGCATTTTTTCAACATTGTTTGCACACATACACGATTATTGTTAATGACCATAATAATAATAATAATAATTATTATTATTATTTTGAACAAAAATTGTCAGTTGTTTGATTCCGTCGAATTGCAAGAACGTTTCCAAGATTGGTGTTCAAATGCAATGACCAATTTTATTTCTTTATCCCAACGTTTTGCCGATCAAGTTGGGTATGTGGACAATGTGGAATAAAAATTGCTATTATGATCTATCTCATTTATTGTGGTTGATGCTATTATAGTTACCTTTTTGATTCCTATGGCCTGATAAGTGTAACAAGTGTATAAGTATAGTAAAGTTTTTTTTTGACTGATTAATGCACCCTTGTGACTCTACTGTTGACTACATATGTCATATACATATTTTAAGATACCTTTTAAGTACCTTGGTTGTATGCTGGCACTCATCCGTCAAAGTGAAATCTCAGTGCGCTTGGTCCCTGCTGTGTTAGTCTGGATTCTTAAGTGCATTTAGTTCAGAATGAACCACTTAGAGGAGACAGTCAAGAATATATCAATCATTGTAAATTGAAACTTTATAAGCATTACTCACATCTTCATGATCATTAGCATCCCATTATGAACTATTTGTATAGATAAACAAACTTAATCGTAGTTGAGAGGGGATTTGTGATTTTCACGATTCTTACTATTTTACTGACTTCACTTTGTCAATTGGGTTGGGTTACTTGTGCTGTTGATGGTAATCCACTAAAAGTTACATCTACTCAACTAAACGGCTTATAACTAATGAGGATTTATTCCTGAGGCACAAGTAGATTTGTATGAACACAAATGCCCTTTCTTGTTTCAATATGAACAACTTGGCAGTCTTGAAAAATAACACTGATATCAGTTTAATTTTATTGCAGCCTCAATTATAGTTTTACTACTAGTTGTAATTTAATACTTTTATTTTAGCAAAGAATTTATCATGTGTAGCATCGGTTGTGCTATTCGACACCGTACCCATCCAGTTACAAGTGCGGCACCTTAGCTACTTGTGCCATCCCGGCACACACGTATATATATATATGCAAAAGTTTCGTGTTTCATTTTATATCGATAGCGTGCGGGTGAGTGGTAAAGCGCTAGATTTGAATATGGATGAATTTTGCAATTGGACAAGACTAATTTAGGTTTCAGTTGGTTCCCAATTCCTATTCCATTTTAAGTTCAAATGTCTATCGTCTTTTTGCAGTCCACCAACTGGAGTTTGTTTTTAAATTAAATTTATAATTTTGTTTTAAAATATCAAAATAGCAAACAGTAGATTATTTGGGCATTTTTAGGTCATGTTGAATAAGAGAGCAGGGATTTAAGATACCAGACCTTTGGTAGGCGATGTGAATGCAGATGGGTTTTTTACGTTCGACACCAGTAACGGTCACTTGAGAATACCTTTTTTCAAATACTACTAGTGGATATTGCCTTAAATGCTTTATGTCGGAAATTTGCACTTTATGCCAAAACACTGATTTAATATCCAAAGATAAGTTAAGGCGTGTAGTCAATATATATATATATATATATATATATATATATATATATATATATATATATATGTATATATATGTTTATATACCACTGTCTAATTTCACTTAATTTTTTGTTACATTTCAATAATTTATTTCCACTAGTTTCGGCATTGATACAATCTTATTCTCATTGTATAGTATTTTTTCATTTAATAAGTTGGTTGGCAAATTTAATTTTTTAAAATATTTATTTGTTTTTTTACTATCATTAATATATAGTTTGTATATATATTTGGACACTCCCTGTTATATGATAGCTTCTGTTCTCGTCATTTTCATTTCATTCACAAAAAAATAAGTTGACAAAAGGCACCGATTCCAATGATTGTTGTTCAAAATGAATTGAATGCATTTCATTCTTTTTTATCTTTTACTATTAATGCACCATTATTTATCAATTTATTTTGCTTTTGAATGACTGCATGCGGTCATTGACACACAGACACGACTTTTAATTGTGCTTCAATTTGTTTATTATTCGTTGTGATATAGTGAATAGACGTCATTCGATACGCATACACACTATCTATCCATCCATCTCAATTTTCATTTGCCTTTTTAAAACACAACGTTTTCTATGAATATAAGCCATCTATCATGTTTTTTGCATTTGTATTTTTATACAAATTACGCCGCCTTCTGTCCGTACATGGGGAGAGAAAGAACATTTCGTTTTTTATCGGTGCTATAAACTTTTTGCATATATATCGGATATTTTAGTAATTTTAAAGCAACCCCTTTTGGTCTTTTCAATTTGCGAATATTTATTTTGAAAAATGGTTAAACGTGCTTTTACAATTTTGCACTCCATTTGTTGGCATTTTAATTGTTTGTTTTTTTGGTTTATTCCAACATTGAGTTTATTTGTTTATTATTTTTTTTGATATAATGTTTAAACAGCATGTGATCGACCCGTATTTCATGTTTTTGATTGTATCTTGCACTGACATTGACATATATATATATATATATATATATATATATATATATATATATATATATATATATCATGAGAGAAGGGGTTAGAATATTTTTACTATATGCGTGTTTATTTATTAGCAAGTGAATATTTTAATAACTGCTCTAACCCGATCTACATTTAACTTTTTTAATGATCTTGTGGATACCCGTGACAATAAAAAAACGGCTGTGCTGTCAAACAAGTTAGTTTTTTTCTAATATCTTGAAAGGGCACTTAAATATGTTGAATTCAAACGTGACTTGAGAATAAGGCATTTATGGCCGATATTTTTAACTCCTTTCTTGGGATCTAATCAATGAACCCAGACGCGGCCTTTAAGCTACGTTGCCATTAAGCAAGAACATTGAAAGGCCTAGATTGAAAGAGTTGGTGACCATCTTAATCGATCTAGTATTTGCCATCATTTTTATCAGGTGTGCATCAAAATAGGGATTATGAAAAATTAATAAGTTTTGTGATGTAAAATATTTTTTAAGATGCGGTAGTCATTTATGCATTGTATAAATTGGTGGGTTTTTTGACACTACATGTTGAATGACTTGGAATTAGTTTAGGATGCTAATGATCCCGTGGATTTGAGTAATGCTTATAAAGTCTCAATTTGGGATGCTAATGATCCTGAGGATTTGAGTAATGCTTATAAAGTCTCAATTTCCAATGATGGTGATATTACTGACTGTTAGTCCTTCACGTGGTTCATCCTGGACTAGATGCCCCTAGGCATCTAGACTAATAACAGCAGGGTCCGAGTGCACAGCGGTATAATTGGGCTTCCGCTACGGCGGGTGGGTGCGAACATACACCCAGGATACTTAAAAGGTATCTAAAGGCATACGTATACCATATGTAGCTTTTGGGCTAAGGGAGATAACCCTGACAAAAAATCAGGCGGCCTGGTCAATCTTTGCGAACAGTGGCGACGTCACAAGGATGCCGTCTACCAGCCAAGAAACTTTGTTATTCTTCTATGTTTGTGTTACGCTTATCAAGTCATCGAAATCGATCGCTTGCTATGTCGTATAAATATGGGAAATAATGAAGAGGTGACACCACGTCACCAACCAAAATGAATGAATGAATCTCAAATTCCAGTAATTGTGATATTCCTGACTGTTCATCCTCCATCTAGTGCATCGCGGACCAGGTTCTCATAGACATTTACACTAATAGCATCAGAGACCGAGTATACATCGGTATAACGGGGCTTTTACTGGACTCTCGCCCAGTAAATGGGTACACCCAAGATGTTCAAAAGGTATTCCAGGGTATTTGTTTACCATATATAGCCGGTTAAGCTTGTGAATATGCTAACCGGTGTCAATCCCTATTTCCTGTGAACACTGGCGTCTTCTAGTCAAGAAATTTTGTTATTCCCTTCAATTTTCACCCGACAACCTTTTCGTATAGAAATTTGGGATGGATTCTATGCCAACTGGGAATTAATAAAGAGGTGGCACAGCCACAAACGTTTTCTGCTGTTTTGTTGTAATTTAAAATAGATGATTGGGCAAGGAGAAGAATATTTTTAAATGTCTGTCAACGTTGTATTTGGAAGGTCAAGTGGTTTAGTAAATCAGACTAACCGTCTGCAATACGAATGTAAGCAGCTAATTTTCGTTGTATTTTCATTCGATTTTAACAAAGTTATGAAAGTTCTCAATGGGACTTTCAGTTGTGAAGATTTTATCGGTTTGTAATAGTAATCAGTAGCTCGAATAAAAGTAATTAAGGAGATTAATGTGGGTAATTTGGTATATATATATATATATATATATCAGTACTGTTTATATACATGTATCAATAATGTCAAATAAACAAGCAAACTGCTATTATGTTGTGATTGGATGTTTATTTATTTAATTAACTTATTTTACCACTTAAACGTCTTTCGGCAGTGATCATTTTAGCGAAGCCGAACGTGAGTCCACATTTGGTGTCGGTCGTTGAAATCGAACCCATGGTTTCGAGTTAAGCGCCCTACTGCTAAACCATCCTGGCACGTTAAGCAATAAGAACATGCTTTGTCATGTTTTTTCCAAGTAGCAATGTATATAGACGATCCTTTTTGACTGGACGAAACATTGCATTGGAAATTAGGCTTTAGATTTATTATGTATGCGTCGATGAAATTGAGCCAACTTTGATATAGAATAAGTTTGCAACTGTTGAATAGTATTTTATGTGCCAATTGGCATTAAAAATAGTATCAAGTTTTAATAGTACACATGTCTCATAGTTTTCAAATATTATATTCCTAACTAGGTAAATATTTTTCGACTTGGATTTTTTTGACATTAAAGTGTGTCAATTCTACAACGTCGTTGCTATGTGCACAAAGTGTTTATGTCGTCAATTATAAACCATTTTGTATTTTATTGCGACTGTTGCGTTCAAATTGTATTGCGACTTTGTAAAATGGTTCTCTACCTTTTTGTTTTAATTCTATTTTTTGTTACAAAAAAAAACAAACAATGGTCATCATTCTTATTTTATAATTAATGAACATTTTAATTTAACACAATTAAAAAACTAATTATTACTTTATTAAGATTGAGACGTATTTCCTATTTTCAATCAAATCCATAACTCTTTTTATTTTTTAGAATAAGGGTAGGGGAAATCAGACATTATTTTTTGTTGTTGTTGTTGATAGTCTGTTTTCATACATGCATCCGTATGTGAATAAATATGTTGCATGCATATGTGATGAGTTGGTAGTGGGTTTACATAATACATACATACGAAATGTGCGTACAATACAAGTCAGGGATGATTATGTGTATTTTTAGGAACGATGGAGTACTTCTCATTATAAAAGTTGTTTGGCATTTTGACAATGAATGATGTATTTTATGTCCAAACATAAAAAAGCGTTTTAGTGTAAACGGAAATAATTTTTTAAATGTTGATAGACTTTTTAATGCATATTGCCTGAGGCAATCTAATAAAACGGCAGTGTAGGATTGTTTATTTTATCCAAGGTGATGATTTGGTTTAGAAGTGTTCACTTGTTTATTTGGAGTAGTTTTTATTTTATCCTAGTCGTTTGCAATCAATGGTTGTTCTATTTAACTGTTCCATATGTTAAACATGTAGTATTGTAGTATTTTTTTAACTTTTGTGAGTTGTTTTTGTTCGCTTATTCGATGTATAACTTTACAGATCGACTGCGGAGCAACAGAATTCGAATGGCCAGTGGTTAGATGGTCGAAGTTTATTTGAAAACGAAAGTTCAAATCAAAATATGCTGTTGTCGCAAGTGAGTATCGATTTATTTGTGTTGGCTGACGCATGCTCTGGTCATCATTGTTGGCAAATGAGACTTTTCATTTGGTTTTTCATTTTTGTTGATGACATAATCGCCTCTTCGTGATTTTCCATATTTATACGGCATATAAACGATGGCTTGATAAGCGTAACAAATGTAGAAGAATACCGACGTTTTTTGACTGGTAGACGGCATTCTTGTGACGTCACCACTGTTTGTAAAGATTGACGAAGCCGCCTGATGTTTTATCAGGATTATCTCCCTTAACCCAAGGCCTACATATGGCATACGTATATATATAGAGGACGAACAGTGAGGAATATCACCATTATTGGAAGTTGGGACTTTATTAGCATTACTAAAATCATTAACATTTGCTATCCTGTTCATACTAGTTTGGAACTCAAGTAGAATTGTATTAAGTCAATTTTTGTTATCTGTGTGATGAAGCTGAATTGTTTCAACCGTTTTTACATTTGAAACAAGATAGAATTTATTAGTTTTTAGCTGTAGTGATAATTTGTAAAAAGCATAGTATTGTCATTCATTGGGCTGTTGATGTAGTCACTTCTTCATTAAACAATTGACTTCGATGACTCGATAAGCATAACAAACGTAGAAAAATAACGAAGTTTCTTGGTTAGTAGATGGCGTCCTTATGATGGCGCCACTGTTCACAAAAATTGACAAGGCCGTCTAGTTTTGTGCAAGGGATATCTACTTTAGTCCAAGGGCTACATATAATATTTCTGTACCTTACGACATCTTTTAAGTACCCCAGGAGTATGCTTACACCCTTCCGTTTAAGCAGAAGGCCAGTTATACCGCTGTGCATTTGGTCCCTGCTGTTATTAGTCTAGATGCTTATAGGCACCTAGTCGAGGATGCACCACGTGGAGGACGAACAGTCAGGAATATCACCATCAATAGAAATTGGGACTTTACAAACATTACTCAAATCCTTAGGATCATTAGCATTCCTTTGAATTGTAATTAAAAAAATCAAATTAAATTACCATCATCCTAAACTGAAATGTCTAACCCGGTTGTAAAATGTTGGTTGTTCTTCTGTGTTTTATTGATTAGAGATGATAAGTAGTGAGAGCTTTGGTCTTCGGATCGATAAGTATGTGTTGGCTTTAACAAGCCCCATCTTCTGTCCATACGTAAACAACCGAACAGTGTTATATTTCTGACAAAATCTTTATAACCAACTGGTGTGTAGTTGGTTGTAGGCAACTTTGGAAACTAGTCGAGCAACGCAGTTCACTCGATGGGTCATTGATGTCATTTTTGTGTTTAAGCCATCTTACGGGATTGACCGTTAACTTGAACACGTTTTGAAATTTTATTCATGTTATTACATTGCCAAAATCAAATTTGTATGAAGGAATGGTTTTTATAAAGTTAACTTTTGCACTTAGCTTTACAAGGGCTAGCACAAGACCTTTTTGCAATAAGTAATTGAAGATTGTGAAGAAGGATTGATGAACCGCTAAAAATCGATGGGGAAAAGTCAATTAAAACAAATGTCTCTCTCTCTCTAGAACTAAATGGATTGCAATACTAATTGTTCACTTAATTCATAATTGTTCTATATTTGTCACAATGTGTCAGGCTCGTGGCTTGCTACTTATCCTAAACAACATCGAATGGACTTGTCGGCATGCCAACAAGCGCATTATGACGTTGTACGCCTCGTTGGGCTATGCGTCATTTGCCAATTTGCAGTCAAATTTGGACAAGGCCTGGGAAAACGGTCGCAAAGATCTGATTGGACGCTACGTCACATTGCGAGGCGGCTGGCTAATCGATGCGGTTCATGTCCAAATGGTTGAATTTGTCGAGAAGAACGACAAGGCAGCCACTTTGACAAAAAGCAAAGACGATGGCAGCTTTGACGTGTCGCTTGTCGACGGTATGTGGGGGCGGGTTTTTTTTCTGTTTTTGGTCGATTTACGATTGCTTATTAATTGACATACATTGCTTTTAAGTACCCTGGGTGTATGCATTTACCCACTCGCTGAGATGGAAACCCAGTAATACCACTGTCCACTCGATTTCTGCTAGATGCTTGTGGGCACTTAGTCCAGGATGCACCACATGAAGGAGGAACAGCCAGGAATATCTTCATTCATCGAATTTGGTACTTTATAAGCATACTCAGATCCTCATGATTATATTGGGGGTGGTCTAGCGGTACATCACTTGACTTGGATATGTGTGGGCACGGGTTCGAATCCCACCACTGGCACTAAATGCGGGCTCACGTTTGGCTTCGCTAAAATGTCCACTGCCGAAAGATATTTCCCGTAAAACTTACAAGGTAGTAAACATAAATCGAAATAAAATAAAAATTAGCATATGGTATATGTATACTGTATGTAGCCCTTAGGCTAAGAGAAATAACCCTGACAAAAAATTAGGCGACCTCGTCAATTTTTGTGAATAGTGGCGCCGTCACAAAGGTGGTGTCCACTATCCATGAAACTTCGTTATTTTTCTACGCTTGTTACACTTCTCAAGCCATTGAAATCGGTCGTTTTAATACGTCGTATGAATGTAGAAATAATTAAAAGGTGACTATATCACCAACCACAATGAATTTATTTTTTAATCGAAATAGTTTGTTTATTGGGGAATACATTTCATTTTGTTAACTAAATTATTGATATAATGTTTCATTATTTCTATATTTGTATGGTACATTAAACGATTTATTCCGTTGGTTTAAATAATCATAACAAATTTAGTATTTCTACGTTTTTGCTTTGGCTGGTAAAACGCATCCTTGTGACAGCGCCACTGTTCGAAAAGATTAACGAGGCACAACTTCTACATATGGGTGTATACTTCCACTAGAGCAAAGTACAGTTATAACGCTGTACTGTATCTTATAATAATTACTATCAGCTGTATGTTAGTCTAGATGCTTAGGTGTCACGTGACTGTCAGGTGACTGTGAGGAATATCACTATTATTGGAAATTGAAACTTTATTAGAATTACTCAAATCATCAGCAACCTTATTACATGGTTATAATAATAGCGATATTATTATTATTATTATTATTATTATTATTATTATTATTATTATTATTACTATTATTATTATTACTATTATTATTATTATTATTAGTAGTTGTAGTAGTAGTAGTAGTAGTAGTAGTATTTAGTATTTAAATATCAAATAGAAGACATCAAGCCAAATAGTAATAAATTTGTACGTTTATTATCGACGCAGGTGCTCAAAATTCCATCCGCATGACTTTGGCCAATCTAACCCAGATTTATTGCGAGCTGATGCTTCTCATTCGATTCGATTATGCCTCCTCCACCGAAAAGTCCGATTCCTCGTCCAATCTCAAGTCAAGTGACGCCAACAGTGGAATGTCCATGAAAAGTAAAACTAAAAATCGATTATTGCGACTTGTTGAAAAGTCGAAAGAGGAAAAGAAATTTACCGAAATTAGCATTGGCTGCATGATGGCTGAAATTTTAGATTTATTTGTTGACAAATTTTGTGGCTTGTTTAGGTATGTTTTTTAAGTGATAATGATGATGATGATTATTATTATTATTATATCTATTTTATATGACTGTTATTTGAGTGACTTGATGCTGCCCAAACTAAAAGAGAAAACGATTGAATTTCCCAATTCATGCTGATTATTCGATATATATAGTTTACCACTGACTGTTGTTATCTTGTCAAGTATTAATGTCGAGAATTAATGCAGATCAGCATTGCTGTCAGCATTAACAAAGAGTTTAGGAGGGAGTCAAGATTATTGGTTTGAACAACATAGAATGAAAGTCGCAGTTTAGTTTTATTGTCAAACAGTGAGTACATTTAAGTCAATGTTTTAGTTCTTTTGAATATACAAAACCTGTTCAAGATCCATATGTTTTCGTTTGCTGTCTTTTATTGATCTAATAAAATATTTCAACCATTTCCAGATATTTGTAAAACACTTAACATTTATTGGCCATGTATCTCTAACACAATAAGAGAAAGATGACTAACATGGATTGGCCATGTTTTACGTTGATCGCCCACTCATCCAACCAGAATGGCAATGGAAGTCCATCTATTGCCGCGGATGGAAAAGAAGACCGGGTGGTCAACGGAAAATTTGGATGGGCATTGTAACACGCGAACTCAGTCCTTTTATTTATGCTATGCCTTATGGTCTAAATGAATTACTTAATTGGGTGTCCGTTTGCTTGCCGTTTGCAGCTAGTAGAGAGGAGTTCAATTCGGAATGTAATTAACATTTAAAGTTAGTACACCTAAAGTGTCGTTCTTGAAGTGCACATTGTAAAAGTTTATGTTTTTATAGACTTTTTGCAATTTGGACTACCCTGGGCGGTAATAACCAGTGGGAGATGTTTATCCCCTTTGCTGATGATGATGATGACAATGATTTAGGATTAATGAGACGTCTACACCGCGGAGCTGCAATGATTTGTCCTATTACTATTGTGTCCAAGTGACACGGAGGCTAAGTTGTTACATTATATTTCCAATAGATGGAAGTTTTATTTTTGCTAATTGCTCCACATGCAAACTCTGATATGATTGCGCTGAGTTAAAACATTTAACTTATAAATTGAAAATAAAAAATGTATTACAGAATTTACTAATGGAAGAATAGAATGGATACATTATTAAGTAGGTAAAAAAATACACAATGGGAATGATTTTTATATCTATTTGGGTGGTAATACAACATTAATAAGAAAACATGAATGCTTGACGAAGACACAGTTTAGTTATATTGAGGAATTATGACTTATTTTGTTATTACAAAAATATTTTTATTGTGATAATTGTAGTTTTTTTTAGAGAGGTTTTCTTAAGTTTTGCTTGTGGTTTTTCTGTTTGCATCAATAATGCTTTACGTTATAATACGTTGTGAATATAATGTAATGATATTTTTCTCAGCATCCATTATTAATAAAAACCATTATATATATGCCTTATTTATGCACTACAGTTTAGTGAAATTATTGACATAAAATATTGTAACAAATACAAAACAACATTGTCATTTATTTATTTTGGTGATCACCTCTTCATTCATAGGAAACGACCAACTTCAATAGTCATGATAAACGTAACAAACGTAGAAGAATAACGAAGTTTCTTAGCTAATAGACGACATCCTTGTGATGGCGCCACTGTTCGCAAAGATTGGCGAGGCCGCTTGATTTTTTGTCAGGGTTATCTCCCTTAGCCCAACGGCTACATATGGTATACGTATACCTTAAGATACCTTTTAAGTATCCTGAGTGTATACTTGCACCTACTAGCCAAAGCGATAGTCCAATTATACCGCTGTGCACTCAGTATCTGTTGTTATGATGCCTTTCAGTACCTAGTCCAGCATGCACCACGTTGAGGACGAACAGTCAGGAATATCACCATCAATGGAAATTGAAACTTTACAAACATTACTCAAATCTTTAGGATCATTAGCATCCCAATGCAAAACATACAACAAATGTAACGTACTAAGAAGTTTACTACACATTGTAAAATACTGAATGACCAAATTGATCGATTTTTCTTTAAACACTCTATCTATGGAGATACTAAAGATTCAATTTTGAATGATGGTAGTATTCCTACAAGTGTAACATCTTCAACTAGATGCACTCAAGTACCTAAACTAACACGGCAAGGACCAAGAGCACCGCCGTATAACTGGGCTTTTGTTTCGGTGGATGGGTGCAAAAATATACCCAGGATATTTAAAAAGTATGTTAAGGTAATGCATACCACATATTTTCACTGGGCTAAGGTAAGACGAAAGATCAATCGGCTTCATCAATTTTTGTAAACTTTGGCGCTGTGTCACTATCAGACACGATCTTTTACGTCTATTGTGCTTGTCAACCTATCGGAGTCGACCATTTAATATACTGTACAAATATAGAAATAATGAATGACTTGATCCTGGCGTTGTAATTTATCGATAATTTTGCAGTGTGTAGTATTTTTACGTTCCAACATCTATTATAAACATTTCTTCGACATGTATAATCGATTATTTCAAATCCTTTATTTTCTTCCACATTGTTTGTTTATTCATGAAATGTTGTATTTGTTTGAACAAAAAGTGAAGACGACTTGTCCAAATGGCCGAAACGTGACAGAATTCAGCTGGCCCTAGATATACACACCATGAAAGCAATGCTTCCGAACGAATTTTTTTCAAGCGAATCCAATAACAAATTGGAGCAATTGACTTATGCATTGAAAACGCCCTTCATTCTTGGGATAACTCGAGATCAAGGTGTAGCAACCAAGTATGTAGTTGAATGCTGTTTCAATAATAATAATAATAATAATAAAATAATAGTAATAAGAATAATAATAATAATAATTGTTCTGGGATAGCCTAGCGGTATAGCGCACGACTTGGACTTAGTGGATATGGATTCGAATCCTACTACCGGCACTAAAATGCGGGCCCACATTTGGCTTCGTTCAAATGTCCCCTGTGGAAAGGCATGTTCCCAGTAAAACATTTAAAGTAGTAAAAATAAATAAATAAATTTTAAGACTAGTTGTTGGAACATTCCAGTTTACGTTTAGAACACTCACATAGTCAAACAAGAAAATTTTATTTACTTGGGGGAAGGGTTATTACTTGAATGTTTTTACGGAAACAAAAAACATTTTTAGCAAATGGATATTTTAGTGAAGTCAAATAGGAGTCCATTCTGTCTACCAACGGTGGGACTTGCACCGACATTTTATCCAATAACGAGTCTCGTGTTTTGTCTACTTCTGTCCCGCCAGTTATTTTATTATTACAGTTTTTAAGCCGATATAATTATTTGGCTGGACGGAATAATGTTAGGCAAAATAATTAGTAAATAAGTCGGGATGCAAATGATTTTGAGGATTTGAGTAGTGCTTATAAAGTCTCAGTTTCTAATGATGGTAAAATTCCTGACTGTTTGACCTCTACGTGGTGCATCCTGGACTAGGTGCTGAAAGGTATCGAGACTAATAACAGCAGGGTCCGATGGCATAGCGGTGTAATTGGGCTTCCGCTACGGCGGGTGAGTGCAAGCATACATCCAGGGTACTTAAAAGGTATCTTAAGGTTTGCATATATTATATGTAGTAGTTGGACTAAGGGAGATAACCCTGACAAAATAGCAGGCTACCTTGTCAATTTTGCGAACATTAATGACATCACAAGGATGTCGTCTACCAGTCAAAAAACTTGCTTATCCTATGTTTGTTGTGCTTATCGAGTCATCCAAGTATACGCCCTATACATGTGGAAAATAATGAAGAGGTAACTACGTCACCAACCAAAATTGAATGAATGAAATGATTTTAAAAATAGATTTTTGAAAAATGCAATTTCTTTTATCTGTTTTTGGTTAGTGTTGTGTTGACTTACTGTATCCAACAGTTGATCATTTCATTTACAATAATTTAAGTCTATCGTGACATTTGTAAATAACCATGTTGGTAAGTGTTGTTAAGCAAAGATTGTATTTTCACTGGGTATGATATTATTGAAAGTAGACTATTATTTAATTATAATATGTACACTTGTATAAAAATAAAAAGTGTCAAATTAAAAGCCATTTTATAAAGTAATAGATATGTCGTGACAGGATGTTATTGATATATATATATATATATATAGTAGGAAGAGTTTCGTTGATAATTGACTTGTTCATTTTATGAATAATTACTTCCTTAATATGAGATTGGTACCCTGTTTAAAATGGCATCGATTAATATTGAAAGTCAGGTTGTAGTCGGCACACTTACAAATTAGATTGAACTGATTTATGCATTGATTGCGACAGGAATATTGAATTTTGTTTTTTTCAAAAAATTGTTGAATAAAGAGCATGAGCTACAATGGCTAGAGCTCTAGACTGTTGACCCAGACTTGAGTTTTACCGCCGGCACTAAATGCGAATTGTTATTTGGCTCAAAGCCACTTTCTTCAAAATTTTGATTAACAAGAGGTCAAACGGAAGTTAACATTCATGCAATTCCTCCATACGGCGTCATTTAGTGCAAAACAAACGTCAAATCGACTTTTGAAAGTTGGTTTAAAGTGCTAATTACTTCATAAGCTTCCAATATTATGAAAATCCTTCAATTTGTTTATATTCACACATTGAAACCCACTTTGTGTGCACAAAAACAGTTCGTCACTGCATTGAACTTCACTTGGTCGTAATGTGTGTGTTAGTGAATTGTATTATCAACTGTGACACCTTCTTGTAAATATATATATGCTGAAATTATGTCTGTAACTAACGTGAATGAATTCATCTCACAGTTTGTGTCTTCTAATATTTGATATTATGGAGCGAACAAATAATATAAGGTTACAATGGTAATGAAAAATAGCTATTTATGATTGTCGTGTAATTAAAACCAGATTTTGGATAGGATATGATTTTGACCGTTTATTGGATACATGTTTGCAGTGGTCCTGTTGAAAATGCGAAAAGTTTATTTGATACTTGTTTTTACATAATTTTACCCAGGAAATTCAAAAAATTGTTGGAACAAGAAATAAGTCGATCGCGATTGATTTATGAAGGATTCGCCGCTCTATTTCCTCATCCCCAACAATCGAATAGTGAATCGAATTCTTAAATTGCAATTTTTATTATATAATTTGTAACACCATTCTGCTTTTTTTGGTCATTTGACAATGATTTGAATTAATTTTTTAAATATGTTGATAAAAATATATGACTTGCATAAATTTATGTGTTGATGATTGAAAAAAATGTTTGCGTGTAATTAGTTTTATTGGTATTTATGACTTGTAAAATATCGTATTTAATACAATTAGCGTTATTATTACTATTTGTTGAAACACTTTTATAGAATTACGCTCAATATACAAATAGACTAAATTATTTTACAAAGGATTAATTACTTTTTATTCAACTATAACTTTGATACATTGTAATCGGTAATTAGTTTAAAATTTTAATTTTAAAGTGTTATACAACTGTTATTGGTTTTCCTCTTTTATATTAATTTACCGAATTTTAGTTATTCAGTATTTAATATGCCTTACATATATTGTTCTTGTGTATAGTATAAAATGTATAGCGATATATAGCATTATTACTTTTTTTATCATAACTGTAAATATTGGTGTTTTTTCTGTTACTATCTATTTAACGCAATGAGTGTCAATTAATTTTTTTAGAAAAACTATTTTTGTTTATAATTGATGGAGTTTCGTTTTTTTAATGTATGCTTATCATCCTTGTATTGTAACGTTTTCAACATTGAATAGTTTTTATATCCATAAGACTGTTTACATTTTTTAAACATTATTTTGCATAAAAAATAATAATTTTTTTATATTGACAGTTAAATTTTAAATCATTAGCGGTATTTTAATAACTTTTGTTGAAGCTTAACATTATTTAATTAAATTTTGTTCACAAAGTGATTAATAACTGCTTGTTTGCATACCGGTTGAAATGGGTATTTTTTTGTCCTCCAATGTTTGATCAACATAGTTTTCAAAAAAGTTGTATTTAAGTAATATAATTACAGTTGCATGTTTTACTTACATTTTTGTTTTTGAATTAATAATAATTTGGTCATTATAATTATTTGTCATGAATAGACTATTAATCAAAATTGTTAAGAAAACATTTTTGCAAAAAAGAATAGTTTAGTTTTACAAAAAATTGCCAACTTGGTTTTTACAATGTAACTTTTTCGATTAGTTTTGTAATTGTGTGTTTGATACAGCCGACCACAAACAGTGAACTAAATGAAAGTTGTTCATGTTTAGAAATATTTATTGCATTACACGTTATTATTATTTATCGTTAGGCCGTTTATGGCGGCAGTAACAAAGGTTGTCAATTCAAATTCACTGTGAGCGCGTTTTTGGATAGACATATTTAACAAGTATGGTGGTGATGATGCTTGAATCCAACACCTGCTAATTACCGATACTCAATCTTTAGTTATTTGCTCATCTACATTATCATAACAGAAAGCAAACAAATTAAGACCAGTGTTTATTTTAGTATTTAAACAAACAACTGAAAACGAATCACTTGAAAGATAAAGCACAAAGTTTTAATTATGACTGGAAAATGTAAAAAACAGAATAGTTGAATTGTTCTTAATAAATTTTCACAAATTAAACGTGCTACACATCTGTGATGGTTTTGGAGATTGACCGAAAACATGGGACAACGGTCAGTTGATACTTCTTCTTGTGCGCAATTGTCTGGCTACCAACAGGTTTTTAAATTACCTCTGACTGACTTGAAAAGGAGTTGTCAATTGACCGGTAAAGTAGATGCTTGCAGGTCACGAAAGTGTAGAACACAAAGTAGATTAATTAGGTTTTTGGAACTGAAATCAAAAGTATGAAATTGTAAACGCTCAATCAACAATTGAGTAGACCAAATTGACCAAAAAATGCATTTCTGTAGTTTGTGTACTGGTAACGGTTAATGCAAACATCTATCTAAAATGATTAAAACGAACATATCGAGGTGGTTTAGCAGTACAGCACTCCACTTGGACCTAAGTTCGGATCTCACCACCGACCCACTAAATGCGGGCCTACGTTCGGCTTTGCTAATCAATGTCCACTACTGAAAGATGCGTTTTTCGTCAAAACATTCAATGAAGTAAAAAAAAAATTATACCAACCCATTACAACGTCAACGTGTAAAGTTTGTTTGTTTGTTTCAATCTGATCAAATTAAGTATACTATAACGTCAACGGCTTGTGTTATGCATTGGTCCGATATTCTAAAATGTAATTTTGATTTTACGTTTTGCTTTGTCAGTAACTTTTTTATGACTATTTGTAGTTAGTTATGTATGTCTTGCGATTAGATTCGGATTTTTTTATACACATTATTAGGTTTAGTTGCTTTTGTAACTGTTTGTTTGACAATACATGCTTTTAACCGTTGTTATTGTTAACATCAAGCTCATTCTCTAACTTGTATGGCGTGTTGTCGCTAATAAAATGCATCCAATGTACAGTTATTACGAGTTAAAAATATTCCAAAGTGCACTGGCGATATGAAACATTGTTAGATGCAATTTGCTATTTGTATAGTACAACATTTTCACTTCATTAATAGTTTTTAAGGGTTTTTATTTTATTTAGAATTGTCAGTCAGATTCACTTGAATAATAAATCCACTTCGTTTTGAGTCAACGAGGAACACTGTACAGCTGCTTTATCCTTACATTTGAAATTATCAGCAGTGCATACCTTTCAAGTTTTACGTACACATGAACGTGAATCTACGCCTTATTTAGTGTCGGGTCAGAGCCTTAACCATTGAGCTACAGGTGACTGAACTGTAAATTTACTATTCATAGTGAATTGGATCAATTCTAATTGCCCAGCATCCTCAAATGCTGCTACGTTACTATTGTTTTAGCAAATGAGTGAACCCTTTTACTACGACTTTACCATATAGGTCCTTGCATACTGCCAGGTCTAATAGCCTTATGGAACGGTTCGGCTATATTTATTAATGGGCTTTAAGGGGTTTTTTATTTGGAATTGTTGGATTAGATTTTGTCAAATACTACTATATATATATCTGTTTTGAGACAATGACTTAAAATTTAGTTAATTTAATAAAAGTGTTTTAACGACATTTTCAGAGTATATTTAAAATTTGCTTTAAAAATTTATTTCAATTGTATATATATATATATATATATATATATATATATATATATATATATATAGAGTAGGCAACGTATTTCATTCCATTTAATTTTTTTTAATATTTTTGTTTATAAAATAAATTAATGTATATTTTAAAAATAACGAATTTTTTTACACATTATAAACATATTATTGATGCGCTACATTTTTTAATAAATATATAACCTTGATATATACGCCGGTAACCCAATTTCCAAACTTTAACTTTTTTCTAGTTAAAATTTATTAAATATAAAAATATGTAATTTATTTACAAAATAGCTATTAAAAAATATATTTAATTTATATTCTTTTATTTAAAAATAATTATTTCTAAAATAAAATAACTGCCCACATATATTTACAAAATTGCACTGTATTTTTAAATAGTCAATAAATAATTTATTTTAAAAGTATTTTAATATAAACAATTTTAAAACAATTTTTTTCCACAAAAATTATTAAATTATTTTTAATAATTTAAGCACAAGGTCATTTTTTATTTTCCGTTTCAAAATTTGGAATTTTGATAAAAGGCTTCTTATTTCCGCTCACAAAAATAATTATGGTTAAAACAACTCAGCGTCGTTATTTGTCTACCCATGATTATAAATTAGTTCAAAGTTTTTATAAAAGGGCACAAAAGTTACAACAATTGCCGAATGCATGAAAATAGATGTATCAACTGTGTATATCATTTTGAACAAGAAAACAAGCCCCAGATCACCCACAGTTGGTAGAAAACGTTCAACAAGCAAACAAGATGATTAGTTTATAACTATGCAGCTTAAAAAACACAAAACAATAAACGTTAAACAAATAAAAAATCAATACTTAAAAAATTTTTTATATTTAATTGTAGGAAGGAGAATGTAATCTGAATGCTACATTTTTATAACGGTTGTTAAGAAACCTCCACTTAGTCGTGCCTATCAATTACAACGAGTGGAGTTTGCTAAAAAGTACAAACATTATCTATCATTATTATGGAGGTCAATATACTTTACAGATGAGTGTGTACTATTCTACAAACCATGGACTAAACATTCAACAGTTATTTATAGTCCAAATTTTCTAATTAATTACACTTGCACTGCTATAAAAGTTGCACATCCTTTATGTGTTAAAGGATATTTTGCAATTAAGTACAATTACTCTCCAAAATAAATGCGTACTAGTGACAATTTAAATAACGCCAAATTTGTACAAATATTCAAACAATTGTTTTATAACGAGCTGTTCAGAAATGCTACAGGACACTTAACAATCATCCAAGACAATGCTTATGTGCATACTTCAAAAGTGGTAATGTGTATTTTAACATAACTTACAATTTACTATACGTTTTTTTTTATTTAGACCACAAAAGCTTTGAAAAGCAAAAAGTTTTCTTTTATTCAGCTTCCTCCATACAGTCCAGACCTCAATGTAATTAAAAACTTTTTTAGTATTTTAAAACGTGAGGTTAACCGCATAGAAACTAATGTATCATTGGAAGCGAAAATTAACCATGTTGTAAAAAATTGCATTTTGAAGGATTATATTGGTACGTTGATAGATTCCTACCCCAAGCGGCTTACAAATGTTAAACAAAAGCGTGGATATTACTTAAATTATTAACATTATTAAGTTTGTTACTTTTATTTTGTACATTTATGTATTTTAGTAGATAAAACTATTTTTTTAAACCAATTATCTGTGTTTGTTTTTAAGTTTTCATAAAGGTGGTATTGTGCTTTATTACTAAAACGAATGTTATTGTGTATTATATTAAGAATCTTTTTGTTAATAATATTAAATGTATATATATTAGTACAGTGTTATCTAAGGTGTTTATTAACAAGCGTTAGATATGTTTATGATAAGTAACAAGTGCTACATGTATTTCAATATTATAGTAGGTCAACATTGGATTAATTTATGTCACTATCTGTATATATATATATATATATATATATATATATATATATATATATGTATACATATATAAATAATTTTTTATTGTAAATTACTAAAAAACATTAGATCTCCATTAATTTGAAAATGTAATCATTTTTTACAGTCTTGTGTTTATTTTGAAGTTTTATTGATTTTTATCTTTTTCAATATTTTGGTTTGTAAGTAGTTTGGAAATGTTTAATTCTGATGTTGGTAATTAGTTACATTTAAAGTTGTTTGTTTTATTGACATAGAAACCGCCTAATTTGTGGAAATGGTATATGGTTAACATGAAAAAATAAATACAAAACAAAAAAAAAAGAACTAAAATAATTAAATTATTTTTTTCAAAAATAAAAATAGAATTGTACCATTAATTGGAATACTTTTTAAATAAGCATAAACTCAAAGTTTTAATAGCCTACCAGGTATGGTATGGTTGAGTAATGATTGATGTTCCAAATACAAAAATTGAATAGAACTACATGTATTGTTAAAATTGCTCAATGTTGTTTTTTGTTTAAATACATTTTGAGTACTAACTTACGCAAACGTTGTCAAAGTATCCTTATTGAATGTATCTAAAAACAGTTAGAGTTTATTAAATTATATATATATATATATATATATATATATTCTAAACACTATTATATACAAATATTGATTATTGAAAATTACATTGTCTACATTATCCATAACTTGAAAACATTTAGAATTACATAATTAAAATATGTGGATATTATTTTCGGGGTTATATTACTTGAATGGTTTATAAAAACAATTTTTGTGCTAAGCAAGAACAAATAAACTTTGGTAGTTGATATCAACTATTTTCTTTATTCGTGTGTTGAAGCTTTTTACTGTATAATTAAAAAACGAGATTTTGAAATACGTGTTAGTAATGGAACTTATTGTATAGAAAACTCTAGTCTATAACAAGTTTGTACGCATTATATTACTTATTGTTTTATATGTTTTAAAAAATTATTAATTAGTATTATCTTTTGACTATGTTAATTTTTATAAAACATTAAAATTTATATTAATAATGATAAATTTACTTATTGTTATTTAAGTAGGAATGCCAGTGCGAAACAATAGGCATTGAAGCCATTATTATATACATTAAAAAGCCAAAATGATTTATTTTATTTTAAGCATTTTAATTGTATATATGTTGAATTCAAAAGAGCAACAATAAAGGCGTGAAGTCAATGAAACGTATCGTATTTTTTCCTTTTTGTCATTAAATTGATACAATCTACTTACTTCAATGTTTTCAAAACACAATACATATATTGTAAATGTATTTTTTCATGTCATATTTCTTTTTTTTAATATACTAATTATTCAAAATTAGTTTTAAAAAACTAATGTTCAAATTAATTAAATGTGTAAAACTTTAAATAGGTAATGTTAATCTAGTTTTCATGCAAATCAAAACGTTCATTCAATTGACGATAGAATAATAGCGCCAATTGAATATGAACATTGCTTTATTGCTAAAATAATAATAATAATAATAATAATAATAATAATTATTATTATTATATATTCAGAACAAGTGCATCACATGTAAAGTAGAATAAATAAGCTTTTAATTAGGACAATTAATTACTAACTAGCGAAACTCTATATATGTTGTGTGCAAACGTTTCATTGCATCGGATATTGATGAGTTTGGACAGAAAAACGTTGTTATTAATTATATATATATATATATATATATATATATATATATATATATATAACGAAACAATAATAACAAAAAGTTACTGTATATAAACAACACACTTCAATTATTTATGGTACAAAATTAATTGTTAAAACACGTTTTGTTATTATGATTAAAAAATACATGTAATGTAATTAATCATATCAAGATAATTGTGTAAACAATTTTGTAGATTTAGCAAACGTAATTAAAGAAATTGTAAACAAGTCCTCATGTTTGTGTCATCAGTTTGTGTATAAGCAACATTCAACTGGTAAATAATAAGCACGTGTCAGTAGACAGCAACTACCAAGTTTGTGGTAACCTCCATGTCATGATCCTACGCTATTGGTGACGCGACAACGGATATTGCTCTGACTTGGTCACGTTCTTTTTATGTGTTCCAATGCAATCTTACGCATTGTTGTTTTGCCAACGGAAAGAAGAGGAAAGGTTGTTTAAAACGCTTTTAGACGGATGCTGTTTGGGATGATAATAATGTTACTTTTATTTATTGTAAAAATGATGGATAAGTAGCTGGACTGAACTATTTCTACACGCGTCTCTAGAAGTTGTAGGGCGCTAGAAAAGAATTATTCAAGATGCTATGCACACTTGCAAGTAATGAAGACGTGGTTTCGCCAATAACTATTGCTGTTGTCGTTATTAGATCGGCACTACAGTAAGCATGCATTGGATTCTACTACTCAAACCAAACGCCAACTTTCATTCGCTTTAAATGTTTACTTTTAAAAGGTATTTATTAAAAAGTGCCGGGGTGATTCAGGATTAAAGCACTCGACAACGGTCCCTTTGTTCGACTTCACCCAAATGTTCACTGTTAATAGATGTTTTTTGCAAAACGTTCAAAGTAGTAAGAAAATCAACAAGTTGTAAATTTATTTCTAATTAATAAAATTATTAATTTTACCAAAAATATGTTTTATTAATTTGTAATAAAAAATTCAATAGTCTAAACGCTGATTTTAATTTAAAATAAATTTTAGTTAATTATTTATTTGACAACTTTAGATGCAATCAAATTCCCAATTGTATACAATCTGGATAGCATGCCTAATATGCCAATGGAAAATTTGGAAAATCTTTTGGTTTCAAATATTCCTCATCAGTGTAATTCTATAAGAACAATGCTACACCGTAGATTGATTTGCAAATCATTATTGACGATAGATTAGGTTTGGACCTGTTATGTGGAAAATACTTAGTTCCATTATCTTACACGATTCTATAATGGTCACCAGAGAGATTGGCAATAGCGCTGAAGTTTCTATTAGATCTGATTAAAAACTGTAGGAAATGAATTTTTCGGTTACACATAGACGTCTATTAATAGACTTACTTAAGGTAGATTGCAATAACACGATTAATAATAATAATAATAATAATAATAATAGTAATAATAATAATAATAATAATAGTAATAATAATAATAATAATATTAATAATGATAATAATAATGATGGTAATAATAATAATAATAATAATAATAATAATAATAATAATAATAATAATAATAATAATAATAATAATAATTAATATAATAATAATAATAATAATAATAATAATAGTAATAATATTAATAATGATAATAATAATGATGGTAATAATAATAATATGACATCACAATTACAATGCTTTAATACCCTACTATTGATTAAATAAATATATTCCTAGAAACCATTTTCCATTTATTTATTAAATGCTTTTGTAAAAATTTAGTTGTTTAATTTTATATATATTGTCATACATTTTATAGGTAATATTAAAAAAAACAAGTTACTGATGTTTAGTAAAGTAAAATAATTTTAAAAGCAAAAATGTTTTTAATAATAACTTTCTTGTCAATTAATATGTAAAACACAACCATAACTTTAGTGTCACTCATTTATAGGAAACAAAAAAGCTAAAGTAAATTACAAAACATTCATTAATATGAAGAATGTAAATGATTCAACGTATTATATATATATATATATATATATATATATATATATATATATATATATTAAAGACTTCTTAATGCAAAATATTTTTATTGCATTCGCTTTTTCAACCCTTTTGAAAAGTTAGAAAAAATTTAGTTACTGGCAAAAAATTGCAAAATTGTCTGATTATCAATGGAATCATCCAAGTGTAAATTTTATATTTTGCAATAAATTATTCATAAACACAATATAATATAAATATTTAAACTGATTATTTCCCAATGTAAGCAAAAATTTAAATTTTGAGTAATTGTTTTTGAAATTTTGTCAATAACAATATTAAGCGCCACTAGTAAAAAATGAATTAATTATGAATAAGTAAAATAAAAAAGAAGAAAACGTTTTTTAAAAAATTAACATTAAAAGCTAATTAACAAACTTTTTAATGCACAAGATTTTTATTCTAAAATAGAAGTATGTTATTAATTTCTTTTCCAAAAACACCGTATTATTCACTTTGACACATCTGTGTTATATAATTATATTAATATATTTAAACAATTATTCCATAAACAAACTAACTTACAAAATGGTAAATTAAACATTTTTTAATTTAATTGATCAATTCAATTGGTGCTTGGAGAATTTTTATATTGTGTTTTGGGGAATTTTTTACTGCCAAAAATATTATTCAACAAGTGGACATTTAGCGGAACCAAACAAGGGTTCGTATTTGGTGCCGACAATGGGGCTTCGAGTTTATCGCTTTACTTACTTCTAGTCCCAGCTCGCTACTAACTCTATAACAAATTTTGCGCATGGTTAAAAAGTCGATTGAAATTAGTTGGACAAATGGGAAAAAAATCATTTTCTAAAATTCCTTTGCAAAGTAAATGAAAATTATCACGTACTTTATGATAAAAATATGATTAAATTATCATAATTGCAGTTATTATTTTTAAAAGACAAGCAATATTACTGTACTAGAATGCTGACATCTAACTTTGATCTTCCCTCCAAGTCGGTCTTAAATTCGTGTTGAGTTAGAAGGATTGTTAAAGTAGAGTTGTACTACGTTAATTTATAACATTTTACTATTTAAAAATATCATCCTACTGTAAAAAGAAACACAAATTGAAAACTTTCGTTTACTTTCCAATGCTCTCAAAATTAAACTGTTCACGTTAAGACAAAAGCCGAATGTTGGGTTTTCCTAACTACGTCCTAAGACTGTAATTTCACAGTTAAATTCATTTTAACAATTTTATTGAACAGCTACCAAATGGAAAATTTGTTTTAAAAATTATGTTACTTTAATTTTGAAAAACTCCGCCTAGTTTAGACCAGAAATGATTCAATCTAGCCAGTCCCAAGCCTGGATAAAAAAGGAGGGTTTGAGCGCAAAGTTAGCAACCTGGCCTCTGTAAAAAATTTATACTGTTACGGAAACAATACAAGTGGACACCATTCTGGTAAACAACGGCAAAGAAGTGATCGCACGTATCTGGATGACAGAGCTGCACAGATGACAGGGTTGAGTGAAGGCTGAAAAGAAGCTCAATTTTCGGTTTGCTGAATCTTCAATGCTAACGGGACTTTGTTGTTGTTGTTGTTTTGCTGTAATTGTTGTCTTATTGCCCCACGCTTCTTTTTAAAGCAAAGGGGTTTTGTGTAATATATAATAATAATTTTGAAAAACAAACTTTGCACAATACAACGTTTGAAATAGCGATTTAACACATAGAAATTGAATATTTGTTTTTAAATATTTTATTTATTTGAGTTAAATAAATGATTTTAACTGGAAAAATTGTTTAAAAATGCTTTTTTCACTTTTTCCAGTTTTAGTGAATTTATAAAAAGTTTAAAAAAACACTAAATTTTATTGGCATCAAATTTCTTTCAATAAAAATAAACATTTCCAAGTTAGTTTAAATCACACTAATTTACTATTTAAATTAAAAAAGGCCTAAAAATTTTAATTTGCATACTTCAAACTTTTTTGAACATTTTATTTGAAAATTTGTCTGTTTAAGTGAAAAAAACCCGTTTATCTAGATTTGGCGTTTATCAACTGTGAATAAATACATTTTTGCATATTCATGTTCAGCCATACAGACATATTTACTCACTTATTCACCCCCATAACGGCGGGGTTTAGAATGTATATAAAGCAAATTCCACACTTGGTTTACTATATATACGTATTGTTATTATTTGCTGTGCGCAAACTTTATGGCGCTTGTATAAAATAAATTAAAACTTGTTCACACACACACACATATATATATATATATTGTTTATATTCTTGACATGAACATATTAAATTCATCTGTCACGCATGATTATGGGGCTTATTCAAATGTTCAATCAAAACAAAGAAGACAGAAATTGGCACTTTACATGTCTGCATTTAATCATCGTAGTGATAATTTGTCAAATTATCTACAAATTGTTATTATTATTATTATTATTATTATTATTATTATTATTATTATTATTATTATTGTTGTTGTTGTACTACACATTGTTCACTATGTGCAGAGAAAAATTTTAATAATATACATGTCCGTCAGGGAAAAGATGGAACAAAAACACACAAAGTATGCACGTTTTGAAAGTAGGAAAAAATAACTTACTTAAATGCAAACAAAATAATTTTTTTTTGCATTTACATGACCGTTTTTTATAATTACAGTTTTGTTAGATTTTCTTTGTAAACACTCCGAATTGTACGTATTTGTCATAGGCAACATAAATAAAGACTATAGTGATTATTATTGCTTAGTTATTGGAAGCTTTTGTTAAAAGGAAAAAAAACAACCAAATTCACGATTAGGTGGAAAGAAAATGACATATTTTGTGCGTGTTTTTTCATATTATAAATATTCTACTCTATGTACAATTTATAATTTATTAGAATACAAATTTTATGTATTGCTTTGTTATAAGTTTTTGGAAAAATTTTTACATATTAATTTTAAGCAATTTAATGAAAATATTAACATGTTGCATGTGAAATACCAACTGTTTGCTCTAAATTAATGCAACCAATAAATAAAATTTTGTAAATTTTTACATCCCTACACAATCATTACATTGTAAAAGGATAGTACACAATAAAATCTTGATACAAAACCAATCTTTATTTAATTTGTTTACAAACGAGCAATGTTAAAACGATTTTCAATATTTATACTTTTTTACTTTTTTATGTGGAGTCGCTGTTTCCGGTAAGGTGTCCTCCATTTCATTCAACCAATTTGAAGCATGACTACTAAATAATTTTAGCGTGGAATTTTTTTACTGACGGATTCCCTACTTATCACAAGTCCGCCTACTTTATCCAGGATTGGAACTAGCTATAGCAGTTCATTTTTTATCCGCTCAAGGCGGAACTATTTTTAGTATTAATACTAAAAATACTTCAATAAGTAAATATAACTCAAAATTTAAACCTCAAAAATAAGGTACATGGCTCAAATAAATAAATTTACTTATTTCTAAAAATATCAATAGTTTCAAATTATATTTTTAAATGTTTGGTTTTGTACAGGTTTAAATTTTTATACTTGTAGTAGTATAAACAAGTTCACTCTCTATAGCCATTATAAACTTTATAATTATCAATTTTTCCTCTAAATAAACACGCACCTTTGATGCATTTTTAAAATTTATGAGGTATATTTGACTTGTATTCACTGTAGTATGCATGATTATGTTAAATTGATGATGTTTTGAGATGAATAAATAATTGCTGGTTTGTTTGCTTTCTGTTGCTAAATAACTAATGACTTAGTATTACTAATTAATGAATATGAGAATTGATCATTATACAATGACAGCATACTTGTTGAACAGTTGTTATCAAACGTGTTCAGTAAACAGAAAATCATGACAACGACAAGTGTTTGCAATTGTTTACAAGAGACAACATGTATTTGTAATCTAAAGATTCATTGTTCTAAAATAAATATAATCCACAAAATCACAATATAAAATAATTTTTAAATGTGACAAAAATAATTGAACAATTTGCTAAATGGTCGTGGTGCGCTAAAATTAATTTATAGACTGGTACTTGTAAAATAATTTTTAAATTGTGCAAGCAAAATTTATAAGCACGTATACAAATTTGACGCAATCGCATTTCGAATAATGAGATTATGGGAAGAATTGACTTTTGGCATCATTACAATTGGATAAAGAAAGTTATTTGGTCAAAATTTTACGTTTATCGTTTGAAAGACCACCAAAATCGGTTCTACAATAAACAATGGAAGATGATTAAACATGTTGGTAGATTGCCGAGAACTGGGCTAAAATTATTGGGAAAGATATAAGTAAATTGAACGTTATCAAAATGTTGGCAAAACGTGTAAACAGGTGGAACAATTTTGTTGCTCCCATACTCTCCAAAATGATAACATTTTACTATATTATCCAATGCTAATTATTTTCTAGTTTGCAGCGTACTTCAATACGTTTATTAACATTAGAATCATTAAAATAGCGTATTGTACGTAATAATAAATATATTATCACTCTTTGTTTATTACTAAAATGGTTTAATTAAAAAGATGTTTCAACAAATAGATATTTATCTTAACCAAGTCTAAGTCTGCACAAGATAAAAAGATTAAAACCACTGTTCACTCGATTAAAAGTTTGCTTTGTAACAAAGCATGAAACAGTTTTTTTTATCTAAAGAGCCTATACTTCATTTCAAACCAAAATTATTTTATAAAACATTTTTCCAGCACATATCTGATAAAAAATAAATAAAAACATTCTTTTAGTTAAGTTCGAGAGTCAAACATAATAATAATAATAATAATAATAATAATAATAATTTTTGAATAGAATATAATTTAAAGAAAGAATTATACTTTTAAATTCATATGAATAAATAAATATTTTTCTTTTTTTTTACTTTTATGTTTGTTACTTTGAATGTTTTACGGGAAATATCTTTCAGCAATAGACATTTTAGTAAAACCAAACATGGGCCCGTATTTTAGTGGGCCGGTGGTGGAATTCGAACCCATGCCAATCCAGATCCAAATCAAGCCCTGTACCACTAGACCACTCTGGTATATTAATTAAAAACAAATAATATACGGTTGTTAATCTGTTAAAATTGAAAACATCAATAAGGTGTACTGCAATGGACAAAAGTTTGAGTCTTTCTGAAGGCACTAAACGTGGATTATGTATTGAAATGTACCAAATGTTCGCTAACAAAAAATGTTAGTATTGTTTGTATACAAAGAAATAAGTAAATTACATATTTGGTAGTAACAATCTATACTAAAGTTCAAAGACATTACTTGCTAATTAATTTTATTGTTTTATTTACTAATCTGATTTTTAGTGCTATATTGTTTGACAGAAAATATTTTTAGGGAATAAACAGTTGGCAAAGCAATCGATGGAACCATATTTATGTAGCCTCGTTGCGACTTAAACCCACGCTCATCCAGTTTAAGGTAACGTGCTCTCCCATTTCAATACTATTTATATTTTGCAAAAAAAGTAATTTTGTAAATAACTAAAAAGTACTTATGAGAATTAAAAATATATTTTTTGATATTTTCTGGGAATATTAGTTATACATTTGTTTTACAAAGTTTTTAAAAGCGTTCATAATTACTAGTAAACATTATGCTGCATACAGTTTTCTTTTAAATTTAAATAAATATCGTGAATTTGTAATATATGTGAAAAAGTAAAAAAGTAAATGACTAAAAAATGATTTTTAAAAAATAAAATTTTAATTTTCAAAATTAAATTTGATGAAATTGACTTCCGTCTTACTTTTTATCTATGTTTTGATCAACGGCAGTATCATAAACCACGTATATAAGAATGGTAAAAACAATGATAATAGCTTGTACACATATATATATATATATATATATATATATACAAGTAATCATGTTACACATTAAAGCAATTAAAAATAATTTTACAAAATTTAAATTTTTAAAAACGTTCAAAAAAAAATGTTAAGCACATGTGTTTGTGGAGTTTTATCATAGTCTCATTTTTGACTAAATACCTTTTCTCATCAAATAAATTTAAAAAAAAGTTTTTATAATTATTAAATATATAATCTACAAATTTGTACGTATTTATTTATATTTTTCGTAATAAGCTAAATGCTTTCATACACTTTTCTTTAAAATTATAAGCCTTTTAAAATTACTAAACAGTTAGTGTGTACAATTGGATAATGCACATTTACCAATTAAACAAAAATAATACTACTTTACAGCACGTTTTATTTTCCTAACCTTATTATCATTACTGATGAATATAATTTTCTTATTATTATCATTTAAACAAAACATTAATTAGTCAAAAAAATGATTGATTGAATACTCATATCAATTTAAAAGCATCATTCTTTCTTTAAATTATATTCCATTTAAAAATTCAAAAACAATGCAGTTGTAATAATAATAATAATAATAATAATAATAATAATAATAATTATTATTATTATTATTTGCAAGATTAGCTGTTTTTAACACTATTGAATTTTAACTTTTTATAATAATCTATTTTTAAATCTAATAAATCCATTAGTCAACCAATAATATATTTTAGTACAATATTTAGTGTTTTTACATTTCCTCAATAATTAAAAAAACATTGATATTATCTTTAATAATTCTAAAATTTCAAAAAATGCTGAATAAAGTTTAAATTATTTTTTGGAAATCAAGTACATTATAAAGAAAATTAAATTACTTTTAATTCTATCAGATTTTAATGTGTTTTGTGTATTTAATAAAAACGCTTTCAAGTATACGGATATAGATTGTAATTAGAAAGGTTTTTCAACCATATTTAAAATGTAAAAAATAAATTAAATGTTTTATGTTTAATACTTATTTTTATCTTGAATAATCTTAAACATGTTTTAAAAATTATGCGATTTAGAAAACACAACAATATTTGCTTTATTTTTAATATTTCAATTGTTTGTATTAAAAAATACGTTCACTCATAGAAGAATTATTACATTTTGGTTTTTGGTGATTGATGTAAATAGTTGCAGCTGTCAACACATCTTACACACAATAAGTTGTTCATAAAATAAATGTATTAATACAGTAAAACAAAATTAATAATATTACAAACGTTAAGAATAGTAAACAATAAAAATACAACAGTATTGCAGACAAACAGACTGCTGTCAAAATCAATATAAAATAATCAATTAGCTTTTGTGTTGTTATTTAATTAGATTAAGCACATCCAACTTGTACTATAACATACTTTGAGTAATATTTTAACAGTATAAGTAAAATATTTTATAAAAACGTATATTTTATACAGATATATGTACAAATTGAATGACAAACAAATTGGTTACTTAAAAACAATTTGTGTTATAAAAGATGCATACATATATAAAAATAGATAATAAAAGCTATAATTTTTTAATATTTAAAGTAATATTTATTGTTTTTCAGAATTTTTTCAAAATGTTTGATGTAGAGGTCCCTACATTTTTAACCTGATGTTGTGAAATTTGATTTTGAATTACATAATTAATTTTCTCAATTTTATTTCTTAAACCATTTACATTATATTTAAAAATGATTGTAAAAATTATGTTATCTTTTTTTAAAAGTGGACAAGAGCATTGTTTTTGTTAATTGTTCAATCGGCTAGAGTATCAGGTTGAAGTTTAGCATTAAATATAAAATTGAATAATTCACAAATTTTAATTGCACTACTAATTTGACCCCATTTTAAAAACGTTTTGATGTTATTGCAGCCGAAACTGGTTTAAACATATTATTTATTAAAGAATATTATAAAATGGAGTACGGAAATTTACTAAAATAACGTAAATTATGTAATTGCTCAAGGTAGTACTAAAATTTTATAATATTTTACAAAATTGCGTCATTTCCTTTTTTACTTGCTGGCTTAAATACCACAGATTTACTGAGGTGGTCTAGCGTTACAGCGCTCGAATTTGGACCTCGGTGGGCATCGGTTTAAATCCCACCACCGGCCCACTAAATGCGGGCCCACGTTCGATTTCGCTAAAATGTCCACTGCTGAAAGATGTTTTTTGTAAAACATTCAAAGTAATAAACAAAATAAAATAAATAAAAATAATTGTTAAATTAATGATATTTTAAAGTGACTGAATAAATGCTAGTTTTGTTTTATTTGCTTTCTGTTATTTTTATCTGTGTGGCCAAATGATTCAAGACTCTAAGTATTGTTAACTAACTACTATTGGATTTAATCATTATACAACATCCGCGACCTCGTTAAAATCTACAAAACTTTATTCCCATATAGAAGGAATAACTATAAATTGTGCAAACTGGAAAGACATACCCATTGTTTGATGGTGCTTTAAATACTAAATAAATTGAAAAACACTTGATTATAAATACAACACAAATAAATTAATTATAATACAAATATTTATTTGTAATTCAAACTTAAATCTTTACTTTGAGATAAGATGAATCAATACAAGGAAAACGTTTTTAACTTTTAAATTTAATACAAAAAAGCAATAACAAAATGAAACAAAAATGTAAAAAAAACCGAAGTGGCAGTTGGTTAGTTAATGTCACTACAATTGGTTTTCTTTTTTTATAATTAAAAAAAATTTTTAAACATCAAAGTAATAAGCCGATTTAACTTTTTCCTAATGCTGATAACAAAAATATTGCATCACTTGCTTAACAATAACTCTACCAAAACTTCCGACTGCCAAGTAGATTTATTAAAAACAAACAATATTTCACATAACTAATTTAAAATAAATGATTAAATTGTGTCGTGATGGTATAATCACTTTAATCGATAAACGCATCCGAATATAAAGTAGTTTGATGCCATCTCTAGCACCAACCACTGATTTTCATTTGGCTGTGTCAAATGTCCATTTGCCAGGAAACGTGTTAACAAAAGCATTTGAGCAATAGATGTTAAAATATATATTGATATGTAGCTACAGATAAAATAACTGGATTAAATAAAAACACCATCACAACTCTAACTGATTGAGACATTTTTATGTTGCAAAAACAAAAGTATATGGATTGTTTTCGTCAAAAAACTAATCAATTGTTTATTTTTCAATATTAGTAGTTATAATAATAATTAAATTTATGCATTGTTACTTGAGATATAAAAATGTCAAACTAAAAAAATTTTAACTTGACCATTTTTAAATTACAAAAAGCAACTGCCAAAGTTTTAATTAACTATAAATGTAAATTTGTGACATTTTGATTGTTTGTACCCAGGGTATGCTATTAATGAACATTTTAGACTGTGTTTAAATTTTAGACGCGGTTCTTATTACAATTTTTGTGTATAAATGTTTTTGTTTTATTTATCGTCATTTAATTAAATACAAAATAAATGTCGACAATAATTTGTACCAGTTCAAATATTAAAATTTTTTATTTAATTGGCATCCAATTATTTTATTTGCATACTAATATAGTCATTAATTTAAAAGTAAATGTAAAAAATATCATTATTATTAATATCACTATTGTTAATATTGTTACTATTATTATTGCTATTATTATAATTATTATGATTATGATTAATATTATTATAATATTTATTATTTAGTTTGGATTAGAAATGATTCAATCTAGCCAGTCCCAAGCCTGGATAAAGGAGGAGGGTTTGAGCTTAAAGTTAGCAACCTGGCCTCTGTAAAAAATTTATACTGCTGCGGAAACAATGAAAGATGACATCATTCCGGCAAACAACAATGTTTCTGGATGGCAAAGTCATCAGATGACAAGGTTGAGTGAAAGCCGAAAGAAAGCGCAATCTTCGATTTGCAGAATATTTAATGCCAACGAGACTGTTATTGTTGTTATTTTGCTGTAATTGTTGTCTTATTGCCCCATGCTTATTTTTAAAGCAAAAGGGTTTTGTATAATATGTGTATATAATATTATTATTATTATTGTTATTATTATATTTATTATTGTTATTGCTATTATTATTGTAATTATTATCATTATTGTTATTATTATTGGAATTATTATTATTAAAGCTATTATTATTATCGTTATTATCATCATTATTGTTATTATTATAATTATTATAATTTCAATTACTATTTTAATTATTATCATTATTATTAGTATTATTATTGTGGTTATTATTATTATTAATACTATTATAATAATAATTATTACTATTATTATTAATATCAACATTATTATTATTGTTGTTATTATGATTATTAATATTATTATTACGACTGATTATTATTATTATTATTATTATTATTATTATCTTGTATGATTATTATTATTGTTACTATTAAATATACTATTAAATATTTGTTATAATAATAATAATAATAATAATAATAATAATAATAATTATTATTATTATTATTATTACTATAATTATTACTACTATTTCTATTATCTTTCATTGACTTCATTATTATTATTGTAATGTATTATTATTATTTTTAAATTATTATTATTATTATTATTATTATTATTATTATTATTATTATTATTATTATTATTATTATTATAATTATTATTATTATTTCAATTACTATTTTACTATTATTATTAATATCAACATTATTATTATTATTGTTGTTATTATGATTATTAATATTATTATTGCGACTGATTATTATTATTATTATTATTATTATTATCTTGTATGATTATTATTATTGTTACTATTAAATATACTTTTGTTATAATAATTATTACTATTATTTCTATTATCTTTCATTATTATTATTGTAATGTATTATTATTATTATTAAAATTATTATTATTATTATTATTATTATTATTATTATTATTATTATTATTATGTATTTTTATTCTTTATGTTGTTATTATTATTTTTACTGTTATTATGACTATTATGTATCATTATTATTATTATTATTATTAGTAGTAGTAGTAGTATCTATATTATCATTATTATTATTATTGTTATCATTATTATTATTATTATTATTATTATTATTATTATTGTTATTATTATTATTATTAGTAGTAGTAGTATTATGACTCATATTATTATAATCATTATGATGATGATTATTATTATGATTATGTATTTTTACTATATTTATTATTATTATCATTAGCATTATTATTAGTATTATTGTTATTATTATTATTATTATTATTATTATTATCATTAGCATTATTATTATTGTTATTATTATTATTATTATTAATAATAATAATAATAATAATAATTTTATACAAAATCATTATTGTTAACAATTGCTGAAATACCTTAATGAATGCCCACGTTTTCCGTGACAATATGTTTTGATTAACTTCAATGCCTGTAGTTACACTAAAACTAGATAACCAGCTCAATAACACTTGTTTGTGCTACAAGATAATCAAACCGTTTTTGAGCCAACATTTATAATTAGGTTTTGCATGTTATCCGTTGTTTTCAACTTATCAAAAAATTACCATACTGGATTAAAACAATAAAAATGAGTTCAAACCAAAGTTAGGTTTTTGGACAATAACAGCCATTTGTTGTTTTAAAATACAAAGTTTAAACTATTTATTTTTGGCACATTTTGCTAAAACAGCGAACAAAATGCTGTTCCATAAAAATGTTTTTACAAAAACATTCAAAATATCTAAATTGTAAATTTTGAAAGCTTATCAGTTTGACAAGTAAAATAAATTAAAAGATTGTTATTTGACAGTGACAAAATGTTATCATCAATCTATGCACAATGTTTGACAAGAATAACAACGAAACAAAGTAATCACTGATGATTTAATTTGATTGTGCATACTTGGTTAAAAAGTTTTAAATTTAAAAACAATCGTATTTATTTAAAAAAGAAACACGCAATTTTTATATTTCAATTTTTAGAACGTTTAATATTTGAAGCATTATTTGATAGCGCACTATGAACAAAATGAATTTTATGTTTTAAAACATATCGTAGATTGTACTGTTTTTGTTTACAAATGAAGTTGCTTGTGCAAAAGCTTCAATATACTTGTAGATAGTGTCAACCTCTGTTCAATCTGTTTACCGAACATTTTTAGAAAACCTTAAATCTATTCTTAACCATTACAGTATACATTCAACTTTTTAAACGGCATACGAGAATATTAAAACTGCAAGATAAGCTTTCTTGTAAACATAAATGCATTTAAGTTATCAAATTGTGTTTTTAAAGAAGATTAATAAAGAAAATGTTTATTTTTCAATTTCTTATATAAATCCAAAATTCAATTTTTCAAACTATGCATATTTTCTTAAAAATTGAAAAAAATTAATGAAATGTCGATTGGTTAAGAAACATTTGTGCAAATATTAAAATAAATATGTTAAATTTAAAACCTGTCAGTACTTTTTTTATTTTAAATTTTATGTTTGTTACTGTGAACGTTTTACGAGAAACATCTTTTAGCAGTAGTCATATTAGCGAAGCCAAACGTGGGCCCGCATTTTAGTGCCGGTGATGGGATTTGAACCCATGTCCACCGAGGTCTAAATTCGAGCGTTGTACCGCTAGACCACCCCGGCACTTCAATAAATTAGCTTAATATAATCTCAACGTTTTATTGCTGTTGCCACAAAACCATTTCTCAGAAAGTAAATAATAAGCAAAGGCAAAAGGGATGCAGTTAGTGTCATTCTCTGAAGCACAAGACAGTAATTTGGCCATTGCATCACTCAGAAAAAATGTTCTCATTTATATAATTTATGCTTTTGAAGATTTTGGTAATGTTTATAAATGCTCAATTTTCGATAATAGCAACATTTCTAATTCCGTACCTCCATACCATACATCCCAGACTCAGACTATCACGCATCAGGAACCGAGACTACCGTGCTTATGTCTTAGTAGATCAATACAAATATGCATCGACAGTACTTAGAAGTTTGTACATACAATATAGCCATTTGTCTAAGAAAAACAATTAGGATAAAAAATCAAATCAACAATGGTACCGTCACAAGTCTGTTAGCCACAAGACTTTCATATTTTCCTGTTGTGTAGATGGAATTTCTTTTTTACATGACAGGCAATTAATTACTTCGCTCCTCAAGTATGATGAACAAGTAACCGTATTGCCAACTACATGCTGATAAAATCTTATGTAAAAAATGAATTTTAATAATTATTTATCTCTATTATGTTCATTAAATTTGTTTTTAAGGGTACAACAAATGTATTGTTTTTGTGCTTTTGTTCTACTATAAATTATAGCTACTAACAATTGTCCGCAATGTTGTATAGCAAGCTTGTTGCAATATTCATGCACTTTTGTGTCAACAATTATCTAGGTAACATCCCACTCCATTTGTTAACTTTGTTATATAAATTCATAATTTTTCAACTGTTCCAAAAAAGAGTTATTCATCGCCTTCATTCTCAAATGTGTACATGCCGAAGCAATCGATAAAACAATATCAATTTGGCCGACAGTACACAATCACACACATATATATATATATATTCATTCACACCGTCAAACGTTCATGCTGTCTGGTATTTGGTCCAAATACTTAAATCAAATCGAATATTGCCCCTCAATTCCGATTCATCAAAACAAACAAGTTAGTAGAAAAACACAGTTAACTACTAGTAGTAATAAATCAATGAAACATCCACAATATATAAAACAACCTAGTTATAAAATCTCCAGTCGGCCTTTTAATTCTATGTTGAATATTGCTTGGTGTTTAGACTAAAACCATTTAATAATATTAAATAGCATTAGAAGAATTGGACACCAACATATCTTGGATATGCTACAATTGTCGTTAAAGTTACTTCGATTTTAATTGTTATTATTCAACGAATGTTTTGACGGAAAACGCATCTTCCACCAGTAGACAATATAGAGAAACCAAACACACGGGCCAGCGAATTTAGTGCCCGTAATACGAATCGAACCCCATGTCCACCCAGATTTTAGTATAGAAACAAATACAACACAATAATTATAATATTTTTATAATGAATAGTAATATACAAATGGTAATTAGTAAACACATGGTTTATAAATAAATAATGACATGAAATACTCTTTTATCCAATGCCAAGCCGTTTTTATTTTGTACATAAAAATCAAAACATTTTCACAAATAGAATAGACGTACAAAAAAGATCCAAAATTGGACAAAAAAATCGTTTTGATTATAGATAAATTAAAAAAAGTACAAATCACAAATAAAATATAAAATTTCTTCAAAAAGAACAACGGGCGCTTTGTGTCGTAGATCGTCGGAAAAAATCTCTGTACAAAAATGCAAACACAATCGACAAATCGATACAATGAATGACCACCACCCATCCACTTTCAATGAAATTAATGCATAGTACACAATGGGTGTTGGAAACCAAGTGCACTGTTGTCTACCAACCCGAACACAATCATATTGGAATAAAAACACAAATGGGGATCGATATATATGGATAGCACAAAGACATGACAATACACACATGCAGCAGGACCAGTTTAATTACAAAAGAGCCGGGATATTGATTGTTGTTGTTGTAATGTTCAAAAGTGCATATTAGAAAGGCACAAATACAAAATATAAATAATACATTTATTTAGAGCACAAACAATGCTTGCATGACAAGACGACTGTTTCTACTTCAACTATAAACAATAGCAAATCGACATCAGATAAGGCCAATCCACCGGTCAATTTGGTTCGACAACTATTCATACCCATTTGATGTGCCTCACCCCACCCAACCCCATCCCCAGAATTAGCACATGCTTGGATCTTTTGCATCGACTACAGACGAATAAGATGGCGGCAATTCATTGACAGAACAGTCGGCCTCTTTTTGATAATGATGGCGATGATGACGCCGATCGGTAGACTGATCCGAGACACATTCGGTTACGGTTCGCAAGTGGGCGGCACGCGGAAGTGGAGTTGAAAAAGCCGATTTATTTGTCAATTTGGCTCGTTTGGACGATGAAGACGATGGCAAAGAATTGAACGACGACAGACCCAACAGTCGCAGTGTATTTGGGTCGAGCATTGAAGTGCACAATTGATCGCACAGTGCCGAATGTGTCACGTTGGCATTGAGTAGCTTCCGCATGCGACTGACGTCAATCGATGCTTTGTGTTGGTGGATCAATTTTAGGTAGGTCAAAGGAAATGGCGGCAGTTGGGGAGGTCTAAATTGCGAGCTTGTCGAATCACTTGGACGTCGTTTCCAATCGTCTTCGTCAAGAGCCGACGATGTCATTCGATTCAAGCTGGCGGTAGAATTCGAGTGGGTCGATTCTTCACTAATGGTACTCAAACTGCCCGGTCTGGATCGCTTCGAGACTGCCGCAGCGGCTGCGGCAACCACAACGGCAGCTGCTGCGAGACTGTGACAACTCGAAGAACTTTGAATTTCCTGAGAATTTGGTAAATGGTGGAGTAATGGTCGTGATGGTTTGGGTGTGTCAGTTGACGGCTCATTTAATGACGAAGACGACGATGGTGACGATGAGGATGATAAAAGTGGCGAAGAAGACGAATGGGAAAGTGAATGCCGAAGGTTTTGAGTTGATTGGCTCAATTTGACCGATGGTTGATCGTCGACTAATGAAGGAGTGACCACATGTTCGTTCTTGTGTTGTACCAATAGTGGAGGATTTGGATTGGTGCTTACAGAATCACTTGATAAAGTCTGTCAAATTGTACCAAAAAAGTAAACGGATTGCATATTGACGAATGGGAAAAAACCAATGATTAATTATGGTTATATAAAAGTGTACAAAATCGACACATATAACCGAAGAAATTGTACTATTGGCATTTAATGAAAGGTGTATTGTACAACTGATCTACACAGTAAGGTATAGAAAAAAGATGCGCTTCTAGTTTGATACATTTAGCAAAAATTGTTTTAATGACTGAAAACAGCTGTTCGAGGTCAGGGCCGAGCAAAGTGATGCATCGGAAAAAGGTCGGTCTTTTAACTGTAAGGTCGAGCATTTAAAAGCTGTCAAAATCGTATTTATTAAGCATAATAGTAAGGCTCTAATTACTTCATAATATTATTCAAAATTGTAATACGTAAAAAAATTATTTTGTTGAAAACAAACAACTATTGAAAATTATTTATTTTCATGTGACGTAATTCTAATTGTCCTAATGTTGACTGACACGAACAGTTTTGTATAATAGAACAATGAAAACATTTTGTTATAAAATGTGCAAGTTCGAAAAAAAATATATATATATAGACTAGTTTTTCAAATTGCTCAATATATTTTACGACAATTCGGTAGTTATGGCCTTGTAAAAAACAAAACAAAATGACACGTTTCATCTTTCCTAGTCGCTAAAAGTTTATCCGTTTTTATGATATGAAAAAGTAGAATTGTTTTAACAACTAAAGTTGAACAATTGTAAAATGTTGTAGCAAATAAAACAGTATAGAAAATAATCAACATTTTGGATACAACACACTAAGGTACGGTATAGTACCAATGATTTACAAAATCAACTCTGAACAGTTAAAGAAAAGCCTGTGTTTGACAAACGTTTATTGGTTTTATATAAACTATGAAATAGCCGTCAATATACTAAATAATGTATAAGCAGCGGCATTTTATTCCAATGTGTGAGAATATTTTTAAAGCTAAAATGCAATACACACATGCCCATAGACACAATTGTTTAAAAGATACAATATCTTATATGTTACATTTTGAAAATGTAACTTCAACTTGATTTAAATACACTTTGTTCACTTGAAAATAATATAAATTAATATAAATATTACACGAGTCAAAATGAAAACGTTATTTTTCCGGAAGTTACCACCTAATACTACTAACAATAATAATATTAATAATATTTTTAGTACAATAGAACAAAACATCCATAATCTTATCTAAATTTGAAAAATAATATAAGTCTAAACCAGTAATTTGGTTAAAAATAAGATTACATAAAATTACGTCAGTAACACAACCAGGGCCATAAAAACCACCTAAATCAAAACGGTTACGAAGAAAGCAATCACGTGTATTATTAAATACTTTGTGATAAGGGAAAAGTATTTGACCAGGAAGATTGCGCAAAATTTACATTTTCTTCAATATTTGAAGTTGTATTTTATTGAGATGTACGTCAATAAAATTACAATGATATCTTATTACATTTTATTGTCTATATATATATATATATATATATATTGGGATGCTAATAATCCATGAGGATTTGAGTGATAATTATAAAGTCTCAATTTCTAGTAATAGTAATATTCCAAACTGTTCATCCTCCACATGGTGCATCCTGGATTAGATACCCACAGGAATCTAGACTAATAACATCATGGTCCGAGTATACAGCGATATAACTGGGCTTCGTTACATTGGGTGGGTCCAAGCATACACCCAGGATACTTAAAAGGTATCTAAAGGTATACGTATACCATATGTAGCCTTTGGGCTAAGAGAGATAACTCTGACAAAAAATCAGGTGACCTCGTTAATCTTTGCAAACGGTGGCGCCGTCACAAGGATGCTGTCTATTAGCCAGGAAACTTCATTGTTCTTCTATGTATGTTACACTTATCAAGCCATCGAAGTCGATCGTTTGCTATGCCGTATAAAGCTGGAAAATAATGAAGAGGTGACCACGTGATTGCCAACCACAATGAATGAAAATGAAATACAAATATATACAGGGAATCAAAACATACTTCTTGATAAAATGGTCTAAGCCAAAGGCAAATTGTCGGCATGAAACAAGTTGCATTGAAGAAACAAACAAAACCAACAAATACGATAAGACGAAAAAAGTAGCTACAAAAGTCAACAAAACAAGGTTAAAAATTTGACAAACGTTATAACAATATACATGCATGTATCTATAATGCGCAAAACGTCTTCAACACACATTGCATTTCTATTATAATAACAAACAAAATTAGTAGCACGAGCAGTAACAACAACAGTAGCATTACATGGTATCAAAATTGGTACAACCCTCCAAACTGACATATTCATTTTTGACAGTTTGGGCGCACGAAAACAACTTTTGCATAAAATCAATAAATTGCATTTAGTATGTATGATGTATCCACCTTATTTTCCAATGCCAAAATAAAACCTAGTCACACTCAAAATTTAGTCAACACTCTTCAAAAACATCTCCGTTTGACCAATGGGCATAAAACTGGAAAATTGACAGTTTAATTTGTTAAATTAGAGTATTTGTTGCACGTTTGTATGCCGATAAAATAGTTGTACTGTCTCTTGACTGTCTCTATATTACTTTTAAAAACATAAATATGGAATTTTCCATAAGATACAATTAAGTTGTCAAGTTGTTCCAAGATGACAAAAATGGCTAAGGCACTTGAGTCGTCGCTGAGTTCATTCGAGTCTTACTATCTGCACTGGATGCTCGTTAAATGTCCACTTGCTGAAAAATGATTCCCGTTAAATAAAAAAAATGCATATAATAAAATAGGCCTCTTGTAAAGGTAACCGTGTCCTGGCTGTGTAATGTAAAAGTGCCACACTACCAGAAATATCTACAATCATAAAATCAATTTCTATGTTTTGATTGTGCTAAATATCCGTTTGTTAAAAAACATGTTTCCTTGTACAACAGTATTTATGGCAAACTCTATTTGGTCAAATAACAAAAGCACTGAAACCCAATCGTCCAATAATCACACACACACACACACACGACACTTACTCGACAATAAACGGTACTCGCAGCACAACTAACAAAACCAATGCCAAACACAGTCCGACCAAAGCATGAACTGCTGGAACACAGTGATTGCACATGAGCTGTACAAATGCATCCGAATCGGTGGCATAGGGACATCGCTTGATCAAGTCGGAAATGGGACTTGATGAAGTCGTGTGTCTTTTCGACCACGTCGCGTGATGCTTCGATCGAACGCCATACCGACGACCGTCGTCTGAATGTTGGTCGAATTTCATGTGTGTTCGGGGCCACGTTCCCACAAACCCCGTAACCATACGGATGCCCAATCCGGCACAAATGACAATCAAGCAAGCTGATATGGGATTCAATGCCAAATTGAAGCAAACGATGCCGATAAAACAAGCGCCCACGCCACCCGCCCCTCCAACAATCATCGAAAGCAAAACTGTGATTGGAGACCCAAATAGAACAAGGCCGGTAATGAAGATGATGGAAAAGAAAATGCCAAATGCAATGCCCAGATCACGGATAAGATGGATGTATGGTTCCATGTGACTAAACGGTATACCAACAGGAAAAGCAGGAATTCCTTGGGCTGTTGCTGAATCGGTAATGTAGCGGACACGCTAAAAATAAACAAAAACAACAACAATGAGATTGAGAACGTAACTTGTTGTTTGTACACAAATAAGCAGAGTGTATTCTAATAAATCAATTTGGTAGCTTATGTTATTTAACTTCATAATTTGTCGCCATAATAAAAATGCAATCCGATTTTGTATATTTTTAACCATTTTTTTATCAAACATAGTTTGCCAATATTAAACAATGTTAACCACTTGATATGGCTCTCCACGTGTTGCTGGTTCAACTTAGAGCTAATAGTTCCAAGTTCAGCATTCTATATAGATAACCTAATTTTTATTCCAAGACAAAAGCACTGACAATAGATAGTCAAAGCAGTAAAGAAGTGACTCACTAAACACAGAAAAATCAATATTGGCTTTGGAGATGTATGTTGGTGAGACAAAATCAATATACACAAATACAAGCATTGTTTGTATGCATGTAGATATGGTTCTGTGTATGACTGTCCAAGGTCATCAAATTCATTCCTTGCCCATTTTTATTTGGCGTTTGCGCAAAGTAGTAAAAGTTGACTACTATCCAAACATGATATAGGCAAATGTTTTTTTTCCCCAAATTTTTACTACTTCAAATGTTTTACAAGAAACACAAACCTGACACTTCAGCTACCTCTGTAGCCTTTGTTAGTGCTTTGAATATTGATAGACGTAACGTAATATAAAATTATTATTATTATCCATTTCTAATATAGTCGCATTTTTACTAATCTTTCTTTAATGCAACAGCAAAACTAAATACAAACTCACCAAAAGTTAACATTTTGATTAAAAATATCTGTTAAAGTAGACATCAGTTTGAATTTTACTTCAGACACGATCTCAAAAAAGTTTTCAACACTACGAAATAGGACTTGTAATGTAATACCTAAAAGCATTGCCATCTTTCACTAATACGCAAGCTTTCAACTGTTTAAATAAACATCTTAGTTGTAAACTTCATCTTCTCAACTGCATCAAACAATGGGAATTCAAAACCAAGAAAAGAAATAAGTTCCGAAGGAACATGTAGTAAAAAATAAATCAAGTACAAAAATACCACTGGTATACCTACAGACTTCCATTTCAAATAAATAAACGTATCATTTGACATAAATTTGAGCTCATGATAATCAATTAAGAAAGAAACTGTTGAGTACTCTTGGACAATTTCTTTCTAAATAAATGACGTAGGAATGACGTTTTGTTAATAACCTTGCACATTGCACTATTAAATCTAAAACTGTCAAAGTGACAGAAATGGACAATAATCAAAGACTCAAAGCTTTCTTGACATGGATTCGAGTCATACCAAATGTCTGCACCTGTTAAAAAATAATTCCAATTAAAACAATGAAAATACCAATTTTTAGAAAAAAAAGTTGTCCAACACGCCAGCCTGTCGCAATACAAGTCATTAATTAAAAAAAATGCCTATTGCCCACTAGCCGACAATGGTTCATTAGTCATTCAAAAATATATATACCAACCTTCACCAAATCCAGTTGATCTTCTGTCTTTCCAATTCCCGTCGCATAATAACTCGTTTGAATGAACTGAATTGGGTCGGCCAAAGGAAAGGCATGCAAATCAGCCGGACTACCGCTACTTCTATGGGGGTGGAATTGAATAATGCCCGGATCGGGGTGAATGACACAGGGCAGCGACGTGTAGTTCATGACATCCTTCGATCGCCACACGCGAAGCAACGTGTAAAACGAAGGTGGATCGATGATGCCGTTGCGGACCAGGCGACCGGTTTTTATCTGTTTGGCAAATAACAAGACACATTTATTTTCATACGTTCAAAATCATGCTTGCAACAATTTCTCGACGCTGTACAAATCGGTTTGGCGCGAGAATTAGCGACATCGATAGATGGCAAATTATTCCTATAAAAATAGAACTATAATTAGTCATAAAGATGTCTAGAAAAGTCAAAAGAAGATAAATATCGATTTTTTTACCACTATTGCAGCAAACAAAGAAGTAAAAATGAAACAATTAATGAAAAAATTTAGCAACTTTTTTAAGTCAAGCAGCTTTATTAAAATTATGTGTGAGGGCAGTACCGATACACTTATTTCTATTTGGCCATAACGTTGGTGACAATTGCAAATCCAACATTGATCAATGGAATTTTTGTTGTTCAAGCATCTCCTTACTTTATCGGCTGCCATAAAAAGTGACTAATGCAACTTGATAAATGAATGAATTGTCAAACGTGTTTCTAAGCCATCAAACAACGCAAAGCAACCTAGGCATCTCAAGTTGGTTTTGTGTTGTTTCGTACGTTAAACGTCCAAAGTACTTTGATAGAGAAGCAAAACTTTCACAAGCCAAACAAACAATGTTGGCAAATAATTTACAATTCAACCAAATTTGAAATGACAAGATCACGATATTTAACACATGTACAAAAAAAGAACATTTTAAAAATAACCGAACAATGTGAGCTGTCAATCGATGGATATCTAACGACGAATTGCAAATATAGTAAGAATTTAAAGTATTGGGCTCCCTTTATAATACCAAATAAAAATATAAGATGTAAACTGTGAGATGAATTCATTTCGTATATTCTCGTCAGTCACAAACATGAAATTTTAGTATATATATATACAAAAAGAGGGGTACAGATGACGTTTAAGTTAGTACAACTCACAAGCATACACAAACACAAACATTGCTACCAAGCTAAGTTCAATGTAGTAACGAACTGTTTGTGTGCACACAAAGTAGATTTTAATGGGAGAATATAAACAGATTAGAGAATTTTCAATATATTCCGAGCGTGTAAAGTAATCAACACTTTAAAACAATTTTTGAAATCGATTTGATGTTTGGTTTGCAGTAAATGACATAATATGGAGGACGTGCGTATTAAGAATAATATAAATAACCACTGCAAGTATGAATAGAAACGCGCAATTAAGTATTCTGGATATGTTGGAATTGCATAGAAAGGCCTAGGCCACTATATATATATATATATATATATAGACATTATACTATTAGGTTATCTAAATCTAGAAAAAATAGATTTCAGTAATGCTTATAAAGTCTCAATTTCCAATAATGGTAATATTCTTGATTGTCCATCCTGAACTAGATGCATCTAGACTAATAATCGAGTGCACAGCAGAATAACCGGCTTTCCGTTTTGGTGAATGGATGCAAGCATATACCTAGGATGCTTAAATGGACGCTTATCAAGCTATCAAAATCAATCGTTTCAATATGCCAAACAAATATAGAAAAGGGCAAAAACTCACGCGTCCCAACTCGAGTCCACGATCGGTCTGAACCATCAGCTGCAATCCCAATAGGCCCATTTCGGTCGTATTGGCGGCCCAATGGCCCGAATCCAAAATCAAACCCCGACTTCGGTCGGCGTCGAACGATTGTTGGATCCGAAGCAACCAGTTGTGCATCGCATCGAGCCATATCGGTCGACCGTGACCCAACAACCAGACGCCACGAATTTGGCTCATTTGTTCGTACATGCGTCGCAACTTGCGTTGCTGCATCGGGAAGTCCAAGCCGCGACCTTGTGTAGCCAAACTGACGCGTTGTTGGCCGAACGGAAAGTAGGCCGCCGCCGCCGCAGCCGCCGATGACGACGACGACGAAATGCCGTCGCGACGATTCAACAGCGACAAGTCCGAGCCGCGAGTTATGATGTGAAAATTGAGCATGCCGAATTGACGATTGGATATTTGAATAAAGCCATGCTCGATGGTATCGGTAGGAAACATGGCGGACCAGTCGAGGCCGAGATGGACGTAGAATGTAGCACATACAGCACCCGTAACCAAAACGCCAAAACCGCAAAAGCAAATCAATATTTGGACTGACCGATGTTGAACGATAGATCGATTCAACCATTGGGCTAGTCGGAAAACAATTGAGTAATTGTCGGTAGCGACGTTTGGATGCGGGTAGCGCCAATTGGCCGATTGTTGATCGTATTGGAATGGATGAGATTTGGCATCGGTGGACTATAAGAAAGGCAATAGATAAAAGGTTGTGCTAGATAATACATCAAAAATATTGGGTATTTTATAATTCGAGTATGTAGATGCGAATGTACCAATGTAAAAACAGTAAATACTTCAATCTAAGCGCCTTAGAGTATATTTCTAACGGGTTTTGAATTAAACAATTTCATGATAATTATCGTCGGCTGCTTTCTTTGGCTAGGTCGGTGCTACAGTTACTAAAAACCCGTAAACCATAAATTTTTAAAATGTGCATGGAGGAGTTAACACTTGTAAGCAAGATGATCTTAAAATTTAATTACACTCTCTGAAAAACATAAGCAAATTGGTATTATCAAAAAACATTCACAATGAATTAGAAATGCCTTCCTTAATAACAGAACGGAATAATTAAAATGTATCCTATCTCATATAGTCATTGATACAATGTATTACAACCAATTTAAAAATAACTTAAATACAAATAAATGTGAATTATATTCTTGACATTATTTAAAAGTATCATTTATACAGTAAAACCGAAACAACTTCACTTCATAATTCTAATCGTTCTTATGCTTCATACATGCGCCATATAAAATGGCGTATCACATAATAATTGTAATTCATTTTTATTAAAATCACGACCAAAACATTACCCTGTTCATAAAACCCTATTTACAAATACATTCTAGTAAAACTACTTTGAATCAAAATGTATATGTACCCAGCCTCCCAAATTTAACAAAAAGAATAATATACATGTAAATGCAAACGACAATTGCGCCTCCCAAAAAGATACCACACACACACACAATGTGACATTGACAAAAACGTATATATATATATATATATATATATATATATATATATATATTGTAACTACGATAGACAAAGTAACGATTAAATACCTCATGCAAATTAGAAAGGCATTTTAGCCATATATGGTATGGTTTGTACACTATTAAAAAATCACAAATGACAAATGACATTTTGCATCTCTAATAAAAAGTCCGCTGCTTGACTTTAAAAAAAGAATAATAAATAATAAAGTTTCTAATTTGAATTACTGCATGAAATCATGTTGGTTTGTAAATATCAAAAAGCCTACTGATAAACAATTAAATGAAAATAGATATAGCCAAAACAACAATGCCTTACAAATTACGGTCTACATCAGTGCAACAAAATTGACGCATTACTAATACGCGCTGATGGGCATAATCTGAAATAGGTTTAATCACTACCCCAGTCTCAAATCATACTACGTTCACACACACATACATGTATATATATACATTAATAATATGAAACAAAATGATATTTAAAAACATAGATGGTCAAACTAGTAGTAAATCTAGACCCATCCAATTGAATAAAGAAGCCAAGCACAGATATTGGGCACATTCATTTCAATATTGGTGCAAAATAAATTACTGCTTTTAATTACTAAATAGGCATCATATACTTCATAGATTACTACAACCACCCTCATCACTACTACCACCCGCCCCTCACCCCATCCCACCAACAAATATACAGAAAGACCTACATTGGAGATTTTTAAAATAAGCCAAATGACAAAACAGACCAAAAAATTGCACTATTGCGAGACAAAAGTCCTACTTGCATTGGGGGGGGCAGGGGGCGTTGGGTTGGTTAAAAAAAGAAACAAATTAACTTCCCATAACACAGACGTAGACAAACCCGATAAAATATTGTAAATCGCCCAAATTTATTTTTGGTAAGACCCCATTAGAAAAACAAATTGGACGTTGATAATACAACATTTTGTTAAAATAAAACAATAAAGTTATTCTCTAGTATAGGATATAAATTAAATGGGCGACATTTTATGAAAAATTATGACTACTTGCATATAACAAATCACACACATAGAAATATATATCCTTGTAATTTTGTCAGACCACACATTCGCATTGCTTACATAGACTGCCAAACAAAAAATAGCTATTCACACCACACATTTTAAATCACACTGATAATAATAAACAGTTAATTAGCTTGACATTCCATGTATTATTTCTATACCAGGTTGAACAAAGTGTTTTGGTTAAAAATAACTACACGTGCGCCCATCGGATAGCACCTTTCCGTTCGCGACACAGTTGCGCTATACATATTCTGTCAAAAGTTGGATTTGGATTCGCGCTTGCATTCAGTTTGGACAAAAGGTTTTAAGATTGCTTAGAACTGCACAACAATTCGATAACGTTTGACATTATTGAAGTACATATTTAACCAAAATCCGACTCAACTTCCGTTACTATCTACTTTTAAATGTCATTCATTTTGGTTGGTGATGTGGTCACCTCTTCTTTATTTACCATATTTATACGACATACAAACGATCGATTTCGATGGCTTGATAAGCGTAACAAAAGTAGAATAACAACGTTTCTCGGCTGATAGACGGCATCCTTGTGACTGTTCGCAAAGATTGACGAGATCACTTGATTTTTTGTCATGGTTATTTCTCCTATCCCAACGGCTGCATATGGTATACGTATACCTTAAGATACCTTTTAAGTATCCTGGGTGTATGCTCGCACCCACCCGCCGTAGCCGAAACCTAGTTATACAGCTGTGCACTAGGTCTCCGCTGTTCTTAGTCTAGATGCCTTGGGGCAACTAATCCACTTTTGAATATAAAGTAACAGAATGGGTGAATACTTAAAATACCAAACTAATTGGATGTCAGTTCCAATCCAACTCCCGGTACAATTTCATCAAGATTATTAACATTCAGCATTAATAATTTAGCGCCATCCTGAAACACACACACACACACACATTCAAAGAAACCAAACTTACGGACTGCGTGTTGACAACTGCGCTTGGCGCTGCTTTTGTCGATTGCCAACGTGAATCGCCTACTTGTGTTACTGTTCGACAAAAACTAGTTGGATCATTATTTGTCACCCTAACTTCAGTTTGAATGGCCGTATGAGGTTGGGAATTCGTGCCATCCATGTCATCGGACAATGACGATGAACTCGATGGTGTCGGCGACGATTGCAAAGGATTGGCCGACAAAAAGGCGTCGGCATTGGAACACGACGACAATGACGATGATGATGATAAATGCATATTGGAATCGTGCAATTGATTGATTACATTGACTTGTATTGTTGGTACAAACACACCAGCTGTTGCATTGGTCGGATGAAATGTCGAACTGGATGACGTCGACGACGATGATTGGTGGTGACGACCCAACCTTCGGTCAAATGAATGCCTATGCTTGTGGGAATGAATGTGACATTTTGAATGTGTTCTATCACTAGTGCCATTGTCGACACTAGTGAGTCTGCATTTGACCGGATGGCGATGATGACGATGATGATGATGGTGGTGGTGGTGGTGATATCGGTGATGCTGATGCTGATGACTAGATACAGAAGAAGTAGAATGCATTGAGGAGGGAAGACATTCTTCCAGACTTATCGACTGTCGACGTGAAGCGCTATTGGAATCGAGTTCGGGGTGGGTCAGGCAACACAACAAATCCAAACGTTTTCCAGCACGCCGTTGAGCGTCCAGTTGTAGAAGTATGGGAAACAGAATGAGTAAACTTAAGGATTGGACTATAAATAGAATGCCAGCCTATAAAATAAAAATATTTAAAAAAATAATTAATTGTACGGTTAGTGAGTGATAAATAAAAATCTTGTTTAAACGGCACCCAAAAATCAGTTACAATTCGAATATTGAACAACTAAAAACTATTGAAAATCTATAATAATATATTCAAACAATTACAACTTATTATTATCAGTACATTGTGCTAAAAAAAGAGTGTGCAATGAAAACTATTTTACAATAATTGAAAACATGCTTGATACAGAAAAATATGGGAAAAAATATTCCACCTAGAACAATAATTGTATCTCGTAACTTCGACTTGATTTTTCAAAACGATACAAGCTACAATACAAATAATCATTAAAGTATTGACTAGAAACCGCCCCCCCCACCTAATACATTAACTTTTAATCAAGCATTATTGCATTGTACAATAATAATCTACTTTCAAGATTTACACCACAAGCACATGACCTATTTATTTTGACTTTGCTATATCGAACGAGGTGTTGGACAAAATCAATTTTTTGACAAACAGACAAACAACGAGCTGCATTCAGTGCCAATTGGATTCGAGCAACTTGGCTGTGTGTGCTACGCCAACACAGAAACAAAAGTACACTATCAATTATTCAGTTGTATGACCAAAAATGAAGTTCAAAATAACGCCTTGCTAAATTGATCAAAATGCAATAAAAATAATACTAATAACAACAATAATTTTTACATATCATAGCGCTACTACTAATATCACCATCAATAGCACCATTTATTGCATAAAATTGATGATCCATAGACTAATAATTTAGATGAAATAACGACAGACCCACCCGAGCGAAATTGCATGTTGTTCGCATATGTTTCAAATCTGGTTGTATGTGAACAAATGCAATTTTGGACAGATTTTTTTCACTTTTTGAAAAAATAAACATGTATTTCTACATTTATCTGTATATGTATATACACAACAACTTGAAGGGGGTGCATAAACATATTAATAAATAAGATTGTTGCGAAGATGCAATAAACAATGAAACCGAAATATGAATAAACACAATTATCGGCTCAGCCACAGCAACGCATACGAATTATATATATATATATATATATATATATATATATATATATATGATTAAAACGCGGTAGACCATTTGTCACATTCTTTTCTAGTTTCGTTTTGTTCCAACAAAAATTATGTTTAGCAAATTACGGATGTAGGTAAAACACACACACATTTATTGTGTGTGTTTACATAGGCACAAAATATGCCTAATTAAAATCTAATTTAGGCGACAGTTTAATGTACGACATTGAAATTTTCTATCTTTGGCTACTAATTACCCATAAATAATGCAGCTGTATGTGTGTGTGTATGTAAAACAAGAGTGTTCTTTACAAGAAAAAATTAAACGAGATTTTAAAAACCATACTAATTACTTTCAATGTTTGTTTTTTATACAAAAAAAAGGGTAAAAATAACAGACATTCTAACAGTTTTGTCAGTTTACACAGAGTGTCACAAAGGTAACATTAAATGCTGCAAACATTCTACACTCCAACGACAATTCCAATTTTTTATTGATAATTAAAGCCAAATGTTGTATGTTGAAAATGTGTATACATTTTTTACAAATGTAGCACTAAAGCTTTTTGGTATAAAAACGCAGTTTTCAATCATTTGACACATACATGTTAAATTTTGTTATAATACTACACTCGTGTGTCTAATTGCTGTCAAAGCTTTAATAATTCATCTAATCAAGGTACATGCATCATTCTCCATGTAAACGTATGTCTAGTTGCTGCATAATAGAAAACCGGTAAAATATATAGGTTAAATTATTAAATTTTTTTAAACTTTAATTTGGTTGTTACTGTTTGAATTTTGTAGTCGAAAAACATGTGCCAAGTGGATATTGATTACCGGAGGTGGCACCCTAGTTCGAGTCTAGTGCTGTACTTAAACCAACTTGACCACCAATCAAAATCTGTGTTGCATATTGCAAACGTTTTGCAATAGTGCCAAATATGAATAGCAAACTCAATATTTCCACTGCTTCCTACAGAAATTCACGTGTCACTCAAGTTGATAATACAGCACGAACGCAATGTGTAATGTTTTCAAAAGAAACCAATAGCATTTACAAACTCAAACGTTATTATAACACAGAAATTATCCTTAAAAAAACAAATAAATCATTGCAAAATGCCGCAAAACTGAATTCAACACACCACCACAGAATGATCAAAACATGAAAAACCATTTAGTCAATGCATATATCATCCAATCCACCCAAACATTCAATTTCAGTGTATTGTTACAAAAATAGAATAGAGTAGCAAAAATGACCACTTACATTTTTTTAATAACCCAAAAAAAATTGAATTTCATTAACATTGAAAACGTTTTGCTATCTTACCACCCCGATATGCAACAGTACATATAGCTCAAATAAAACAGAACATTATCTATCCCATTTGATTATATAAAAACTAAACTAAATATGTCCACTTTTGTTCCAACTTCAACAATAATTGCGTTAAAATACAAAAGTTTTAAATGTACCAATGACAAATATTACATTTGTAGAACAAAATGCCTCAAAATTAAAATGAACATGTAGGTCGCGTCCAAGTTGTACAAGCTGTTATTTCACTATTATACAATACATATAATCTGTATATAAGAAGGGAGAGAAAAATATTACTGGTAAAACATTTTCTTAAAAAGCTCAATTTTTAAATTGTAACTAAAACTATGCGGTAGATATTTTGCCTTTCTCTTGAATAATTTGTACAATGTGTGTCGTTAAGTGGACATTTGGACAAAGTTTGTCCACGTACAATTGGCAAGCAATGAAGCCGATGCAACGGTACATTTGCATAAATGTCAACCGATAAGGATCAAAATGTGGTAAATGTACAAAATAACTGTCTAAAAATTACTGAAACCAGTAAAGGTTAAAAACGGGCCACCTACAACTTGTTAATTTAACTTCGAAAATTATTTATTTATGTTTACTACTTTGAGAATGCTGTACGGAAAACATGCCTTTCAGTAGTGGACATTGTTTAGCGAAGCCGAACGTGGGCCTGTATCTAGTGGGTCGGTGGTGCGATTCGAATCCTAAGCAACTTTACCATAGAAATAAGTCAAATGTTTCTATTTATTATTTAATCATCCCGTATTTACTGTCACTTGTTTGTACATAAAATATTAAAAGGTAGCAACCCAATGTCATCAATATATTATTCTGTTAATAAACAATAATTAGGCACCTTGTTCATCATCCAATTGCCTTATAAAAAACATTTGGCCCAACCACTGCTCAAATATGCTTACCTGCAAGCAAAACTGCCTGGTAATGGGGATGGGAATGAGAGCAGCCGAAAAAAAACTGCTAGCCAACGCAACTGTACCAAACAAAAAACTCGGTCCGTGTTCGAATAGGATGTGGGCCGAAGAACACAAAAAGTCGAATTTGTCGCGACAGTCGAATGCAATTGACGACGATGATGACGAGGAAATGGGCGACAGCGACAGGTTGGATGACCACTTTTTCTACAATACGACATCATGGTCACACACACACACACATATATATATATATATATATATATATATATATATTGCATTTATGGTTCTAGTTTGACACAAATGTATAAAATCAATGATTAATCAGACAGGACTGATTGTGCTGATGGGTTACGTTTTATTGCTTGATTTTTTTGTATGTGAAAAACATTGTCCAGCAAATATTTCTTGTCGGTAGTAAAAATTGGACCCATGCTCATCTTAGGCCGTTCCAGCTTAACGCCAAACATCTTCCAGTCGGACAAAAGTCTCTATGTAATGTCGATGGTGGGACACGAACTCAAGTTTATCCAGTTTCGAATCTAATGCTCTATCAAGTTACTCCCAGCATATATATATATATATATGCATGTTACTCTAGGACCATAGTAATGTTAAACTACCCACGTCTGAAAATGAGAGCAATGCTCAATAGATCAAATTTAACCATTCCAACCGAGAAACAAAATCTCGCTAGTGACTGAAATCAAAAAAACAAGGAAACAACTCTATTGGTGTAAACAAATAAATAAACCTGCATTTTTATACATAACAAAACGTTACTACTACTACTACTACTACGTACCGATTGGCAAGTCAGCATTTTTCTGGTAGAAAACAAATGTCGAGACAAACAGCAATCATGACACGTTGTAAAAAGAAAGACGCCCTCGATACCCAAACCAAGAACAAGAAATGGCAACACCTGAAAAATATATTAGTTGATAAAATCAATAATTAAAAAGTTGAAAATACGTATTTTGACAAATCAATAAATAAGTCAACATTGTGCTTAAATTGTATCTATTTGACATATAACCAAATCTTTAAATAATCATCTTTATTTTAGCAATATACACTTGCAGAAAAAAAAACCGATAACGGTTTCTTCTATCAACCATTTTAAAAAGTACGCGGACGTTGTATAATGACCGAATCCAATACTCGTTAATTAGCGATATTTAGTTTTTACTTATTTGTCCACATAAATTATAATAGCAGAAAGTAACCAAGCCAAAACCCGAGTTTAGTCAATCATGTTCAAACATAATTCAATACAATTATACAAACTGCAGCATTTAAACGAACAAGTGAATACAACTCATGAATGACAAGAATGTGATGTTTGTTTGTTATTTCAGGAAAAAAATCAATAAGTACATTGATTGTTAATGCTTACTTTAGTGGTTATGACTAGAAAATGCTAAAAATAGGATAGTTAAGTTGTTCTTTGTACACTTTCATAAATCGAGCTTGGTACAACATTATCCTTGTAAAAAACCGTGTATCGACTTGGCTTGGCAACTTAAAATACCAAACTAGCGGCCCAAATGATCAGCACTCAATCATGTAATCCTACTATAATACGGTCCTATTTTTCGATATTTGCAATCAACAAGTTACATTCAAATTTGTATGGGATGCTAATGATCCTGAGGATTTGAGTAAAGCCTATAAAGTCTCAATTTCCAATAATAATGCTAGTCCTGACTGTTACTCCTCCACGTGGTGCATCTGGACTAATAACAACAGGGTCCGAGTACACAGCGGTATAACTAGGCTTTCGCTACTGCAGGTGGGTGCGAGCATCCACCCAGGGTCAATCTTTGTTATTCTTCTGTTTGTAACTTTTATCAAGCCATCGTAATCGATCGATTAACATGCCGTACAAACATAGAAATAATGACGAGGTAACGTAGTTACCAACCACATTTGTAGAAAAAAAAACACTTTTCTATCGACATCTGCCGACCCTTTAGCCTTCCAAACCTACTTGAATGGTCAGAACGTTGAATGGAATGCGGATAAGAGCGCAAATTCCCAAACCAGCCACTGATGCCAATAAAACGATGCCAAGTCCACAAAGCGCCAACCAACACTGCGACCGAATTGGATCACGCCAGTTGAGCAAACTGACCAAACCGTAAAGGAGCTGTCGAGACGAACCAGACAAAAGTGCCAAAAAAAGCAAAAAAAGTTTTTAGTAATTTCGCTTTTTCAACAGATGAATGATAAAATATTGGTGAGTTGAAAACCTCCTTCCTCAGTACCAATAGCTTTGTGTCATGAATGACATTCAAACTCATTCATACTATCGAACCGTTGTCTTAACCACTTAGTCATTTAACATACCATAATGACGTGTAAATCATATAAAAGAGCAATCTAAAAAGTTGAATTTGTTTGGTACGCAGTTAATAACAGTTTGAAAATGCACCATACATACATGAATATCACATCAAAGGTAATAACATAAAGTACGTTCAATTAATGAAACAACTAAAGATGTGACAATTATGTCCTTTATAAAATTAACAAAAAACATTTTCTTAATAACCATTCTTTTACTAATATCATTTATGATCTGTCCCAAACACATACTGTGAAAAACATTTAAATGCCATTTTAGAAAAACCACAGCAACAGTAATAATAATAATTATTATTATTATTATATCTGTCAAAAAAATAAAAAGCGTGTTGGTCTAAACCACAAAAATTACTAAAAAATGCAATAATTGATCAATAAAAATATAGAACAAAAAGCATGACAAACTCCATTTAAAAAAACATTGACATAAAAATTTTGAAAAATTACTAATTTGGACAAAATAATGCAAGGATATGTTGAATACAAAAGTCAATATCGCGACCCACGATGTCAATAATGTAGAATAAAATCATATAAATCAAACATAATCATCAATAAGAGTGTGGATGTGCGCTTGCTGTGAAAGCTTTGTCAACTAGTAAATAGATGGTGCCAAAACTAATCCTCCTCAAATACAATTTTAAAAAATTCATAACATAATTTATTATTTTAAAATATTTAATCTCAAATTAAATAACGCATTATTTATCACACACTCAATGTACACACGTTTGAAAAATTATCGATACTTATTTTTCTAAATGATTCACACACACACACACACATAAATATATATATATATATATATATATATATATATATATATATATATATATATATATATATATATATATATATTGAGAAATTATATATAAGCGACAAAATAGAAAATAAAGTCAAAAAATGAACATTTTCAAATAAAACAATTATTGTCATCGTTTTATGTTTTAAATACTCTACCAGCACTATTGAATATTGTTCGGATGTTATTGCTCGAAAACACTCACCAGCCATCATTTTATATCGCAAATTCTTTTCTATTCTGGCATGAATCCAGCCAATCTACAGTTGGTCATCCAAATACAATTTTTAAATTATTAAAGCAGTCAAAAAACCATCGAGTCTTTTAAAAAATAGTCCAAAAACAGAAAGCGCATTGAAAATCAACACGTTGTGTTCCAAAAAAAAGTACTCCAATTGACAAAACTATACGTGCCTCTCCACACAAAAAAATCAACTATTGAATACCCTGTATACCAAAACCTGCCAGAGCGGCTCATCGGTAAAATCTCCGCATTGTCTCATTATATATATATATATAATGCTAATAACCCTGAGGGTTTGAGTAATGCTTATAAAGTTTCAATTTCCAATTATTGTGATATTCCTGACTGTTCCTCCTCCATGTGGTGCATCATGGACTAGGTGTGTACAGGCATCTAGACTACTAACAGCTTGCGCTACCGCGGATGGGTGCGAGCATACACCCAGGGTACTTAAAAGGTATATAAGGTGTATGTATATCATATGTAACCCTTGGGTTAAAAGAGCTAACCCTACCAAAAAACCAGGCGGCCTGGTCAATCTTTGCGAACAGTGCCGACGTCACAAGGATGCCGTTTACTAGCCAAGAAATGTTGTTATTCTTCTACGTTTGTTATGCTTATCAAGTCATTGAAATCGATCGTTTAATACGCCGTACAAATATAGAAATAATGAAGAGGTAACTAAGCGTCACCAACCACAATATATAGGAACTTGGCCAACCTAAGAGTATTACCGTTCTAAAATTGAACACAAATATGTAAAAACCAACCATTAGTACAGTTGACTCTGTACAAGGTCAACTAAATCTGTCTAGGAAAGTACTAATTTTATTTTTTGTTGCGCTTAGTCAATGTGTTGAAGGTGATCCATTGACAGTTGGCATCAACAACCCAATTGAAACATTGCAGTACCAATCAAATGACAATTACTCACCAATAGAATAACGCAACCAATTAATTTAATTGGACCAAAATGCAAAGTAATTTCGGTTAGCAAATCGCCCAATGACGCTGTTGTGAATGCAAAAAATTTCCAATTATCTGATTGCAAGCCTGTATTGTGTTCGATAACAAGCTACATGAAAATAAACAAGAATTGTGCATGTATATATTAAAAAAAATTGGCATCAACAAACAACAGTTCCTAACATTTTAAAAAATGAATGACCTTCGACACTCATTAGTGTTGTTTACCAACATTGATGAATGCTGATAACAAGTACACATTTATCTGTATACAATCATCAAAAACATGTACTCATTAGATTGTACAAATATTGGATACAAGTTATGCATCAATGTTATTCAATATCGATGGAACAAATACTCAGCTTTTAAATGGACACTATATACAATGCATTATTGACAACATTTGCTTCTTAATATAATTTCTTCAAAGAATTGAACGCTCAAGTGTTGCTTCAAAAAAGCAAATTTCTCCCATTGTTCAATTTTTATAACCCCATTGCAGTTATCTAAAATGAGATTAAACATATCTTAGTAATAAATGATTTCTATCAAAGCGCATCATTTATTATTGGTTTTAAGCTAATGCGTTTAGCCACATGCATAGGTATTTGTCACTCCGAAAGCTTATTTAATAATATTGACATTAATTATATATTCCCATCTCAGACAGTCCACTTTCAACAACCCCTCATCTTGCTGTAAAAATTCAAACCTACCTTTTTCAAATGACGTCTCCACTCGTTCAAAACATGCTTGGCATCAGTCAATGTCCAGCCTTCATATTTGTACGGATCGCTCAATCGAACAGCCTCGTATAAATCCCTCGGAGAACGCAACAATATGAGAGATTGCACAGCACTGCCCCCAATCAGCACACTCAAATTGGTAGCCGCTGAGTAATTATTATCCATGTGTTGGTCGTCGTATACACGACCGCCAACTAGGATGTCTTCCGACCAGTGAAGCAAATTGGATGCAAATCCGGGACAGCCTCCAGATAGCACATGACCGACTACAGGAGGCTATAATAATTTACAAAAACGAACTTTCAAATTCAATACAATACGTAGAATATTGTAAATAAAAGTAAGAAAACAAACATTTAAATAAAAAAAATGTAAGAAATAATGGGTATTGTTTTATATATTCGAGCTACAATTTTCAGCATCATCATCATCATCATCAACGGGGATAAACATCCCCCACCGGTTATTATCAGTCAGGGTAGTCCAAAAAAACAAACTTCTGCAAAAACGTCAACTTTTAGTGTGTACTTAAAGAACGACACTTGAGGTGTGCTGACATTAAATGTTAATTACACGCTGAGTTAAATCCCTCCAATGATCTCTATTGGCTGCATAGGGTAAACAAACGGACGCCCATTTAAATAATTCATTTGGACGAAGGGGCTTAGCATAAATAAAAGGACTGAGTTCGCATGCAACAATGTTTGTCCAAATTTTCCGTTGGCCGCCTGACTTCCTTTTCCATCCGGGTAATGAATGGATGGATGAGTGGGCGATTCACGTAAAAATATCACCAATCCATTTTAATCGTCTTTCTTTAACTGTGCTAGAGATACGTGGCCAATAAATGTTAAGAGACCTTACAAATATCAGCATATAGATACAGGATGAAACTAAACGAGAGTCTGGACTTATTAATAATGGCGGAACTTGAAGGGATCTACACCCAGCTTCGAGTCTAACGTTCTAAGCACCTCTGCTATCCCGACAGTTTCTAAACATCCTTAAATACCATTCACTCGAGCATCCAATAATTAAAAACGTATAACATTTACCGGCCTTTTATTAATCCCATTCATCAGATCATTACAAAGTTCTTCAAGATTAGCACCAACGTTTTCTAATTCAACAAAATCTTTGTCAAAAGCAAGCCCTATACATAGTAAAAGTCGTGTTAGTGCTCAAACCACTTGACATAACAATGTATAGAACGAAGACGTATCTTGCACCTGAATAAAGAAAACAAATAGATAAATAACGTAACGTTGCAATTATGAGTTGTCAACATGCTCAATAATAGGCAGCACTTATCCGTCATGCAAAGCAAACAAACTAGAAAGTTCTTCAACTTTATTTCCCATCCCCACTCCCGTTAATGTGATAAAAACCACTGAGCGTCAACACAACGTTCCACTCGACTCACTTTGCCACGATAATTCGGAGCAGAAACGGGACAGGCTGGATCTGTTGGATCCAAACATGTCCGGTTCAAATAACCGTGATTTATGCCAGCCTCTTGAAACAATTGGAGTAGGGTCAGGATTTCCATGCTCGAGTAATTTCCGTACAGCTTTTGCAAATTTTTCAACAAACCAATTGGATCGAGATTTGTCCATCGAAGTTGCGTGCGATCGCCAAACCTAGAAAATAATAATAATAATACATGATTCCCCAAACAAATCTTCCCAAATAGCCATTTACTACAAGTTACATTTCCATAAAACCAAACTGCACCAATTATTGGTCTCGTGTGTGTGTGTAATGTATATTTATGCCTATAACTTAATACCGTTAGGCAGTTCATTCATTTTTCATTTCATTTTGGTTGGTGACGTGGCGTCACCTCTTCATTATTCCCCATATTTATACGACATAGCAAACGATCGATTTCAATGGCTTGATAAGCGTAACAAACGTGGAAGAATAACAAAGTTTTTTGGCTGGTAGACAGCATCCTTGTGACGTCGCCACTGTTCGCAAAGATTGACGAGGCTGCCTGATTTTTTGTAAGGGTTATCTCCCTTAGCCCAAGGGCTACATATGGTATAGGTATACCTTTTAAGTATCTGGGTGTATGTTCGCACCCATCCGCCGTAGCGAAAGCCCAGTTATACCGCTGTGTACTCGGACCCTACTGTTATTAGTCTACATGCCTATAGGCACCTAGTCCAGGATGCACCACGTGGAGAATAAACAGTCAGGAATATGGCCATCATTGTAAATTGAGACTTTATAAGCATTACTCAAATCCTCAGGATTATTAGCATCCTAAGGGATTTAGAAATCAACTGATACATAACTAAATGCAGACAACTGACAAGAAACAGTGACCCTTCGTAAAAGGAAAAAGCTATTAAAAAAAAGTAATAATAAAATATATATATATATATATATATATATAAATATTCCAAACAAAAAGTTTATTAGAATAAAAACTTGATAAACGAAAAATAACATATATTTGCTTATATATAACAAAAAGCACCTGTAATCGCATGCAATCCAGAAATTATCTTTGCATACCGCTTAACTTAATGCTACCACCATCTGGTAATAACATAATGCTTAAAAACAGATGTAATTATATATATATATATATTCCTATATTGAAAATAAGAAAATTGCACATACATATTTATGGCTAGAAAGATAACACAAAAATGCGTTACATATACGTAGGAATCCAAATTAATTATATATATATATATATATATATATATATATATATATATATATATATATATATATATATATATATATATATATATATATATATATATATATATGCACCATAACACATACCACCAAATATTACACCGATATACATAATAAAGCTTACTCTTTTCAATTGATAAAGACAATAAAGTAGATTTGAATATTTACCATTACTGACAGATTTCGGTTTCTAATACTCCAGTGTAATTAATATTCAGTATAGTATAGTTAGCAGTTCGCACTTACCAACGGTAGTCACTTTTCTGAAAACTACAATAATTAAGTTTCTTCAACGTTTAAAAAGGACCCAATGTTTAAATTGCAACTAGAAATCGTTTAAAGAATGCCCTTTGAACGGTGGGACTAACTAGTGGCGCAGATATTTTCTCGTGAATGTTTACTAGCCACAACTCGCGTGTCGCTTTATACAAAATTTACAATGCCGAAAAGGTTTTGCAAGCTGTTCTGGACTATTTAATAAAAAAAACCACATCTTCCAACCACTGAATCCTCTATAGATGGATAATTTGGCTCTATCTAGCTGCAGTAAAATACAGTTAATCCAACTACAGAAACAAATGCATAATAATATAGTAATTCATCTATAACAAAAATCTGTACACCTTGAATAACACAATATAGAAAAAAAGAATAAACAGATATTGAAAAAGACCATTTAAGCAGACATGTGTTATGCGCACACCTAAATAATAATAATAATAATAATAAATAGTAACACGTATAGTATCGAATAGGTTAAGTTTACATACATAAATAGCCCAATTAGATAAATAATTGTTGGAAAACTTTTTCCCGACTAAACATTTGGCTCACCAATTAAATGAATCATATAAACACATGCCTTATTATTAAATGCTTTTTCACTGCTTCACCCTATCAATCAACGTAAATTGGAGGAAAAAAAAACAAAGGCTACTATAAAGTTTTCAACAAAAAGGTACAATGATGCTGTCCTTTAAGCAAGACAAAATAAAACTATGTACAGAGCTAAATAAATTTAAATAAAAAGTGAAATTTTTCTTTTAACAAATGTTGTTACTCAAATTGGGAAAAAAAAATTTAATCAATTCGATTTCGGATAGGATACATCACCATTGTATTACTTACCACGGTATCCACATGCTCTCTTCCGATCCAAGAATTTTGGAACCTTCCCAAAAACAATCCAAAGGAGTAACGATAATGCAAGGAATAATCATTTCTAAATAAGCCTACATAAATAAAACAAAAAAAAGAATAAAATTATAGAGTCAACTGATCAGATGTCTTATTAAACAATAAAATATAACCTCCACTTCAGGATTACATAAAGAATATCAATGCCTCCATTTATCATTACTGTTAATATGATTAAAACTGACGTTAAGGTTGAACCAAGATAAACTCATCTGCTAATAGAATCATTTGTAAAAAGGCAATTATAAGAACAAACTTATAGTAAACCACCAAAAGTCCAGTAACAACAAAATTTAAACCAAGACAACTTGAAAGGTAGGGTCAAATTATAATAGTTATACTCGTGGAAAAACATCAGTGAGGCATGTACTTAAAATATACCCGTTAAAATCAAAATGTTACATATCTCAAAGTCATATATTTCATTGTGGAATGTGAATTACCTAGCTTCGCTTGAGCTTCAAGACTATAGAGCGATAGTAAATTAAACGTCATAATCCTATAATAAAATGGTAACGCAGCTACTGATCGATGAAACTTTAACCCCCCCTAAAAAAAAGATTTAATAATATACAATCTCTAGTTTCTTACAAATTGATGTGGTTTTATCTTGTCCATTACTGTATAAACATTTATTTTTATTCTTGTAGCACATTCTGTTTATCAGTTGTATACAAAATGTTACATAAAAGTATTGCTATGTCATTAGCTAAGAATGATGTTAATAACAAATGTAACTGATTTGTACTATTCAATCAATGCAATGATTAGTATTCATAACAAGTAGAATCCAAATAGAACTGACAATAAAGTCACATATTTGATAAAATTAAAATGATAACCCAAATAATTATACTTATTTCTAATAGATGACCAAACTCAGTTCGATACTTAAAAACGATCTTCACTACACTACGTTAAAACCCGTCCACCAAAACTGAAACCTAAATATGCCGATATATACTCTGTCCATCCTCCGCTGCAATTTTAGTCCAGAATGTACCATATACAATTACGAAGTAAGAAGTACCATCGCAATCGGAGATTGGAAACTGCAATAAAATATAACCATTTATCAAGCCCCCAAACTCATTAAAACCCCAAGTGATGAAGGCGTAAACGAATGTTAAACCTAATATTCATGTCACATAATAAAAATGCCTAACCCCAATTACTCCACACACAAAAAATTGCACATATTTGTTTACACAAACTCATGTATATTGACATGTATATCACAAAAGGTAATCGATATATGTGTAAAAATTCAGAAAATCCGGTATACAAATATATAATTATATTATCGATTTTTAAAAAATTGAGGTAAAAGGCGCCACTATTATGAAATTTGTGAAATCACTGCATATTCATCGTAGATTTCACGCCTACAATTGCACCAAAAATACATAATCAATATGCCGGCAGTGAGATTCAAACTCGTGCCCATCCAGCTACAAAATTAGTGTTTCACATGCCTCTGCCAATCCGGTAAAATGTTATTTTTATTCAACCTGTAGTTACTACAAAACATAATACCCCCCCGAATGAGTATCTTTCTCGATGATTGATAAGTTCAAAATCGTTAGTGATATTCTTTCATTTTGGTTGGTGACGTGGTCACCTCTTCATTATTTCCCATATTTATACGGCATATATAAACGATCGATTTCGATGGCTTGACAAGCGTAGACAAACGTGCGGAAGATTAACAAAGTTTCTTGGCTGGTAGACGGCATCCTTGTGACGTCGCCACTGTTCACAAAGATTGACGAGACCGCCTGATTTTTTGTCAGGGTTATCTCCCTTAGCCCAAGGGCTACATATGGTATAGGTATACCTTTAAATACCTTTTAAGATATCCTGGGTGTATGTTCGCACCTACCCGCCGTAGCGGAAGCCCAGTTATACCGCTGTGCACTCGACCCTGCTTTGTTCTTAGTCTAGATGCCTGTTGGCACCTAGTCCAGGATGCACCACGTGGAGGACTAACAGTCAGGAATATCACCATCATTGTAAATTGAGACTTTATAAGCATTACTCAAATCCTCAAGCTAATTACAGCAAGTGCCAAAACACATTAATTATATTCATTCATTTTTCTTGATAATGTAGTTACCTTTTCATTATTTCTATATTTGTATAGTATATTAAACAATCGAATCCGATGACCTGGTAAGCGTAAAGAAACGTACGAAAATAACAAAGTTTTTTTATTAATAGACGGCATCCTTGTGAAGATGCCACTGCCCGAAAAAATTGATAAGGTCGTCTGATTTATTGTCAAGGTTATATCGCTTGGCCCAACGGTGCCGGGGTGGTCTAGCGGTACAGTGCTCAACTTGGACCTGAGTGGACATGGGCTCGAATCCCACCACTGGCACTAAAATGCGGGCCCACGTTCGGTTTCACTTAAGTGTCCACTGCTAAAAGATGTTTCCCGTAAGACATTCGAAGTAGCAAACATAAATAAATAAACATGGTATATGTACACCTTTTAAGCACCATAGACATATGATTGCAACCATCCGCCGAAGCGGAGACCCAATTATATCGCTCTTCATTCAGTCTCTACCGTATTAATCTAGGTGCTTAAGTACATCTAGTCCTGGATGAGCCACGTAGTAGTTAGGGCTATCACCATCATTAGAAATTGAGACTTTATAAGCATTATTCAAATTATTAGGATCATTAGCATTGGACAAAAACCCCTAACCTGTAGATTATGCATTTTCGATCCAAATGGCAAGTTGGCTCGTTGACACAAATCGCGAAACGACCATTTAGACGATCCAACAGTAATGGTCAAACGCTTCACTTTGACCAAAAACTCAATATGATTGAGCAATGCTTGCGGTGTAAGTACGCCCACTCCACTGGCCGTCGTATTCGGATAGGCCGATTGCAAAATCGACTCCATCGTGCCCATAAAGTCGCGACCGAATTCAAAAATATTTTCTGATCCCAAGCCAAATAGTTGACGACTTGGATCATTCGTCGTCAGCTGGCTGGTCTGATCGACAACTAACGACGACGGATCGTAGAACATGAAGCGTGTCAAGTAGGAATTGCGATTGGAGAAATAGGAATTGGAATAGGCCAACTCTGAGTGATGGGCACTTTGCAACGCACTGGACAAATAAGTCCATTCGGATTTGAGACGAGTGCTTGCTGTTTGGTAGGATGATGGGAGGGAGAGAGGGAGGAATACAAATATTGATTATTAATAATGACGACAAATCTGACAAAATTAAATCGCAATTTATCTGTTTGTAATTCGACAAATATGTACCGGGGTGGCCAAGTAGTACGGTACCATAATACGGGTCATTGTAATCAAATAAATACAATCAGTTAAATAGTAATCTATCTACTTGGGGTCGCTATAAAATATGTTAGCTTAAAAAGATTGTCAATGTACGAAAGTGCAAAGTTGATAAATGAAACTCATTATCGGTTGGCAGTTCACAATGCCTAATACGATTCGACAATGAAGTATATATGTTTAAAGAAATATAAAATATAATTATTTGTAATATTAAAATAGCTAATTTATCGCTTTACAAACCAATCATATTCATGTACTGACTAATCATATGTATTTATATTAATATATTCACCCGTCTGCTAATTCAAATTGAAATTACAAAATGCTAAATTACGTCATTTTAGAAAAATAAATGAATACACCTCGGAAAAACACACAACTACAAACATATTAAACACAAAACACCTTATAAAACTAATGATTATAAAAGTTTTAATAGAACAAAATTGAATATGATTATCTATATTAAAAATACGAATGAAAACAGTATGGTCAAAGTTAGGCATACAAAAATAAATGTCAATATTTGAATATCAATCCACGTGATTTAACAGGTAAAACACACAATGAATGTTGTAGATATTATTCGTAACTAACATTTACAAAAAAAACGTCTAAAAAATGAAAATAAACAATGGTTAAAAACTATTAATTTTTGCGTTCTTAGACATAACAATGTTTTAAATGTTTTTAAAAACAGTAAAATAAAAACATTATACACATTATTCACGTTTCGAAATTCATAAATACAACGTTGTAGAAAAAACAATAATTTACTATTGAACAAATTGCCGCACACAAAAAATGTATTTGCAACCAAAAAATGCTTATCTTGATCTTAAACGTCTCAACACAAAACGCTTGAAATTATTTAAAACACTTTTGATATAGTCACAAGAATAACGAAACTTGACAACACACTGGTATACATTAAGTTGCAATATACATGTGTGTGTTATCGGTAAATCATAGTTCATAAGCGCATGTTCAATGTTCAAACCAATATTTTAGATATATTTCTAAAAAAACGAATTTATAAATAATTTGAACGCATGTCATCCAAAATATTGAATCACACGTTCTAACCATGTGTGACCATCGGTCAATCAACATTGCATAATAAAAAATTGTAAGAATGGACAAATATGGAAAAGCGCTAATTCATACGAAAAACATTCATTTTATTTCAAATTATCCTTTAAGCTAAATCAAATAATTTAAAATACAAAAGGTTCAAACTAAGACATTACAGATATCGAATTCATTCCTTATCACTATAAGTGCTCTTAACAAACCTTATAGTAGACAGATCATAAATTAGTCAAACTTTAATTAAAACAAACTGAATTCAAAACATAAAAAACAACCAAAAATATAAAAATATAATTATGTATCTATCTATGTATATATACATCACATTCCAAATATCTGATGACTAAGCTGGCAATACACAGAACCCCAATCAAAATTCAAACTGAACACCAACAATAACTACAAATCCGAATAATAAGCGCTTAAACCTCGGGCCACCCACCAAAATAGATAAATACATTCACAAAATGTGGAAATTATTTAAACACACACACACACATACAACTAAGTTAACTTCGGGGCCAAAAAAGCAACATTGTGCATGTGTGTGTGCAAATACTGATATCTGCATTGTTAGATGTGCAAACACAAATCGATTATATGTGTGCGTATCTGCATGTGTACAAAAACTATGCACATATAGAAACAAAAACTACATAACCACCACCAGTGGTAAAACTTTTCACTCGTGTATCATAATCCCCATTAATTTTTGCTCGTATTAATAGAAAACAATATTTAAATGTGCATGTATGTGTTTATGTATACATAAATAATATATCCTCTAATATACTCCAACATTACATGAAAGGTAGAAAAGATAAATTTTAATAATAAAGTAAGCTTGGCAAATGTCGTAAAATATAATTTAATAATCATATTGGGTGGTCGGTTCAAACTTCTTTTTTTATCAGACCATTTTAACATATTTAAAATTATACGTTTAAACTTAAAAAGTGAAAATATACATACAAATTGTTCCTTTAATTATTCATTAAGCTTAAATATATATATATATATATATATATATATATATATATATATATATATATATATATAAAAAAGATAATTTCAGATTATATATTTGAAGCTCAAAAATAATAAATATTAAAAACAGTCAATAAGGTGAAAAATATATCAACTAGATTTCATTACTAATAGTATTTATATACTTAATTTTAACCTTTTATTAAAAGTAATTAGAATATTCATTATCCCGAGAATTTGAGTAATACTTGTAAAGTTCCTGGACTCAAACTAACATTACTATTATTATTATTATTATTATTGGCTTAGATACTTCAGTAAAAGCAGCTTTCAGCACATGGTTCATAAATCAAATGCACTGCAGCATAACTGGACTTTCCTCTGAATGGATTGGTGTAAGCATACACCTAGGGTACTTAAAAATATATAGAGGTATACGTATGGCCATTGGGCCATAAATCAAACGGTCATATTAATGTTAGTAAATATTGATACTGTCACAAAGATGCCGACTATCGGCAAAAGAAACTTCCTTATATTCTGTCACGGTTATGAAACTATTAGAGAATAAGTTCATAAATATTTGACCAAGTATAAAATATTATTATTATTAATTTACAAATAAAAAATTAATTTGTTTGAAAATATTCCACCACTTTGACAAAACTTACACTTAACTTTTTAAAAACTTAATAAGTTTTATTCAAAGTTTCAAATGGTTACTTTTAATTACAAAATACCTAAATGCAAAATTTAAATCTTTATTTTTAGAAAAATAAGGAACATGTGTAAAATGTAAATCCAATAAATAGTGCTCAACTTTATATTGTAGTGACTAATTTGTTAGTAATATCTCGATTGTAAAAAATGTCACTTTAAAATAATAGTACCGATTTCACCATCAACATAACTTATAATTAACCTAAAATGTTATCATGATACTAGAAAATTGTCCAAGATCTTCAACTAAAAACTTTTAACAAACCAAACTTTGACATAATAAATGTAATAGATAACCCACTCACCATACAGCATGCAATAATTATCTCAAAAATTTAATTTTTTAAATTATGATCTGAAAAACAAATATACTTTTAAAATGTGCAAAGTAAAAAGTAAAATAAACAAGTTCAATTTGAAACGTCTACAAAGAGTTCTATTAATCTTCAGTGTAATTCATTTTTCTAATTTACCACAAAATAGTATCTAAATCGTAAATATTCATAATTTTCAAAACATTAAAGCAGTTTACAACATTCACTATGATTATTATCATTATCATATTCATTTTGAGCGTATATTTAGGTAAATAGGTAATTTTTTTTACTTTGTACTGTTATTTCTGTTGTAATGAATAATGGTAAAAATGTGTTTATGTGTTAAATGTATAACTGGATATATTAAAACTCAATGTAATAATAAAATAATAGTAACAGAAAACTACTGCAATAATCAAAAAACGTTTTCAATCAAAACATATAATTTATTCATTGTCTAAATATACTTAGAACAATAAAAAACGGTATTTGGTAAATACGTTAACTAAACATATAAATGAAAAAACCAAAATCTAATTTCCTACAAAAAGCGATAATAATAAAAAAACTAATGTAACATTAAACATTTATTACATAAAATATAAAAATTTTCCAATTAAAATGTTAATGTTTTAAAATATTTTATATAGATTATTCTTAACAATCATTTACTAAAATGAAATAAATATTTATAACTAAAATATGATTATGTATAAAATCAAAAATCATATTTCCGAATATATTTATAAAAATGACATCAAGTTACTATATTAACATTTTAATGCAACAAGAATTAATAACAAAAACAATATTTTATGAAAAATTAATATATACTTAACATTAAAAAATTACCTTCAACCCATAATTTATTAAAATCTGAATCAACTACTATAGCTTTTAATCCAAAGCAAAAAATGATAATGATGATGACGATAATGCATAAAAATTTCCAATGATGAAAACAAGTAAATTCTTCTAAATTAGCAAATTTTAAACGCCACCAAAAATTTAGTGTCTCACAATAAAAACGGTTATTTAATACATTTTTCTGAAAAAATATATAGATATAAGTACTTACCTTAGGATAATTATCTTTATTTTTAAAACTACTTTTATTACTATGATCCAATTTATGTATTAAATTGCAATTTTTAAGCCCATCAATACAACAATAATTCAAATCACAATTTGTATCATTTGTTTTCAAGCATTGTTCTTTAATTTGTGTTTGATCACTGTTCATATCTCATATATTTAAAGATTTGCCTTATAAAGGCAAACATGTAACAAAAAAATCAACATTTATTAAATCAAGACGTATCAATTTTCATATGCTACTTTAAAAATAATAAAACTGCTTTAAAAGACAAGTTCACGGACAGAAAGTTGAATGAACACATTTACGACAACAACACGAGATGAGAATATCATTGAAATATTCGCCTTTAAAAAGTTCAATCTAAGTTGATAAGCTTAAAGAATGTTTTCAGTATATATTTTTTTTAAACAAAAATAATTTATGCGTTTTGTATTTAAAAATATAACAATTATTATTATAAAAATTATTTAAAAAACAATTTATTTTTTATAATATACAAAAACTTTACATTAAGAAAACTACTATTATGCTATAATCAAATACTTTTATTATTAAAAATATATGATAATTAATTTTTTTTGTAATTACTTAAAAACATACGTTAAATTAAGGTTTAGCGTTTTTATTATGTTTAAACCAGTATTAAATATTTTCTGACGTTTCACTTTTCATTATTTGTAACGATTTAAAAATATTATAAATTATTTTAATTTTAACATTTATTTGCTAAAAAAATTAATAAAACTTAACAATAATTTTATGCAATTTGTTTACAAAAACAACCGATAAATTTTAGATTGTGTAGTCACTTAATTCACAACATTGCCTAATCATTAGACGAAGGCAAATGCTTCATTAATTGCTTATTTTTAGATTTTAAATCTGCATTTGACAATATGTCAAGGAAGAAACTAATACAACTTTTGATCGAGTTATACTCAAGCAATTATATTATTAAATATTTATCAAATTATTTTAAAGACCGGAAATAATGCGTAAAATGTTGTTCTAAAATAACCACTCTAGAGGGTAATAGCAATGGTGTATTGCAAAGAGCCGTATTATCGCTTTTTCTTTTTTCCCACTTTATGTTAATCCTATAAATATTTTGTCTACTTTAGGTTTATTTAAATATGCTGATGATATGATATTATCTAGTAACATTTCATTAGCTTACGATGTTGAGCAGTTTAAAAATAATAGTGATAAAATCGAAAGGTGGTCTAAAACCTCTAATCTTTTTTTGAACCACAAAACTGTATAATAGTAAATTTTACAACGATAGAGTCTTCCAAGCTACACACACAACTTAAATTCTCGGTTTAGTTCAAAAACACCAGCATAAACCCAAGTAATAATTTTAATAAGTGATTTTTAATAAACAAACTTAGTCTAATCACTTGGATCCAGTATTTAATATAGCTAGGTATTTTTGATATTATGCAAAAAAATTAGAATATATTTATCTAAACAACAAAATAGTCAATTAATTTTTTTAAGTTAATTTTTTTTCCAGTGGTTTTGTACTGTTCGTCAGTTATAATTCCAGGTCTGTTAAAAATGATTTTATATTTTAAAAAGATGCATCACTATTATAGCTAAGTTAGTAGCATCATATCCAGAAATTACCAACAAAATATTTGAGGAACATTTAATAATTATTGTTTAGTAATTAAATAAATAATAGAAGACAATAATCATTATCTACACGTCAACCTCAACAAATCAATTTTATCCGGCAAAACAAGCAGAAAATTTATTCCTATTCAATCGAAAATAAACATCTACCATAATTTATACATTTCTTATTTGATAAAATATTTAACCAACTTTGAACTCATAAAAAATAAACTATTTTTGTATCTTTCAAATATCAATTAATTTAATTTAATGTATTTATTTTAAAAATTGCTTATCTTTTCACTAGTCATATTGTATACATTTTCGTTTTCTTTTTTATGTATTTTTTTCTCTTCATTCATTCCATATTTTGTATCCTATGACACCAAATATATTTCTACTAAAGTATTTAAGCTGATTGTAATTGTAAAATTTAAAATATATTTATATATTTGCGTACAAACTAGTGCATAACTTGTAAATTAGTTGTAGTATATAAACATAACTTTTTCATGTCTAGTAATAAATTATACTATGCATACTAAATTTTAAAACAACTACTTAAATTTACCATTTTAATTACAATAAGTTGTATTTTACTTAAAGTATTTGTTTGATTAAATCAATTACAGGTAAATCAATAAAACATAATTCTATTTTAATTAAGATAGGAGAATTGTTAGAACACAATGCTAGCAGCCTGATTCTCTAAAATAAATATTGCTAAAAAAACAACAAGAAGACTGTTATTGTTGGAATGTAATATTTAAAATAATTATTAATTTTTAGTTCAATTACAATTTTTATATTATTGTACATTTAAATAACTTCATATCACGTTTGTTGTTGACGTAGGTATATTGTGTCTTGTTTTCCGGTTGGTAAACAGTATTCAGGATTCAGGATTCAGGATTTTTCACGAGTTGAGTAAGCCAAAACGCCTTTTAGTACTCGGTTTTTAAATTGTTTCAAATTTTTAGGGGGAAAAATGAAATAGATAGTGAGGTAAAGGGGGATTAGTCACAGAAAAAATATTTGAAATCAAGATAAAATCAAGGTAGATAGTGGAAGTTAACAATTATAAAAAACGAGCAAAAATTATAAATATGCAAAAATAATAATAAAACAAGTTACGTATTACAATGCAAAAACACTGCAATAATCTTCAAAAAAGAAGAAAAGAGAAAAGGATGAATAACGCTCCAATGAACGTGTAGCGTGACGCGCGCTTCACTTCGCAAGTCTATAGGTTATGTAATTTTAAATTATTTTGTAATAATAAATTGCAGAACGATAATTTAGATCACACAATAATTTTTTTTAATTAAAATTAGTTGAGTGCTTATAACTATCCGTATTAATTTAAATTAAAGAAAATCAGGGTCGAGATCTTACAAAGATGTCATTCTAGCAAACTACGATAAAAAAAATAATTTTTTTAATAATAGGGTTGAGTAAAAACCAAAAAGAGACTCAATTAAAACATGCAAAATTGTTAATATCAAAAGTGAAACCCGTGTAGAAATATTAAATGTGTTAACATTTCTTGAAGTAAACAGTTGGAAGAAGTTTTGCTAGAGATAAAAAAATACAATTCAAACATTTTTGGCATTAACAAAATACGTTAAGAAAAACATTAATATTTTGCAAATAGAAATGCATTAATTCCATATTTTGAAAATAAAATAAATTATATTTGTAAATATAATATTATGTTGAGTAGATTGTTGTTAAAACTTTCAACAAATGGAAGCTTGTGAGCAACCATATTATTTGGAGTAGATTTAATAAGTGATCTGCAAAAGTAACGGTTCTGCAGGTCTGCATTTTTATTAATTTATTATTTTGACAAAATACGAAAACACGATATTAAAATATTGTTTGGTGATGCTAATCCAAAATTAAGTTTAAAAAATTTAGACATTTAAATTTCGGGCCATATGCTAGTGTTATAACGTAAACAATAATTACAATGTTGTTGACGCTAAATGGTTATTGCAAAATGAAAATTGACAACAAATTTGTTGTGTAGAAAAATATACACGAGAAAAGATATTTTAATTTAAACTAAAAAGGTACGGATAAAACTGACTACATTTGTATTAATAAAAAATAATATTCTTTTCTACAAAATGTATATCTATATTGCTGTGCTGTTTTTTATCATAAATACTGTATTTCTTTGTAAACGTTTTTAGTAAATATAGTGTAAAAATTAATCTTAAAAAATCCTCTATTATAACGTTTTAAGTTCCTAATGTAAGATTCCTCATAAATAATGTTGTGCCGCTTGACTTTAAAAAGTTTACATATATAAGTTTTTTAATCGTTTTTAGCAGTTTTATTTAATAAAATAATTTATTAAATTCGTTTATTTATTGTTATGTTTAAAAACCTTGCAAATGCACTCTAAAAATAAAAAATGTCAATCCAAACACCAAACTAAACAATTTTATTTTAATAGTTTTTATATTACTACTGCATCAGTCAAAAATATAAACCCTTAACGGTTCAGAAATAATAAAACTCAATAAATTTAAAAAGATATGTCTCAGATACATAAAACACAACACTATATCAAGTAATTGGAGAAAAATTAGCATCTACTTAATTTGTGATGACTTCCAATTTAACATTCCTCTATCATTACAAGAACAAAAAAATTTCTGTTTTAGACACGTGTTTTATATCAATTTTAACGCATTTTTATAAATTGTTACTTTAATTTTCTTAAATGCTAATTAAATGAAAACAAAAGATGGCTAAAAATGCATTTGGACTTGTGCCATTTAGGGCAAACTTTACGTTATATTAACAGAAACATTAATATGGAATTAACGGATAAGTCGTTGGATCGAACTATTTTTGTACGTCTCCATAAATTGTCATTAATGAAAGAGAATTATTCAAAATACAAACTTGCAACTAATAAAGAAGTAAATTTGCCTTATTATATATTATTATTATTATTATTATTATTATTATTATTATTATTATTATTCAAAATGTTAATTAAGAAAAAAAAGAATGGAATAGTCTCGCAAATAATTCTGCTTTTGAAGAAAAGATCTTTTTTAATTAAAAAGCAAGCGGGCAATTTGAAAAGTAACTTTTTGTGTAAAAGAAACTATTAAATTCCCATGCAAATTGGAAATGTTTACATGTTACCTGATGCTCTATATCAAAAAGATTAATCATCATTTTTGTATATAAAGTAAATATATTGTTTTACATTATTTTATTTTTTGTTTTAATGTTTAGAAATATAAAGTTATTAAAAAATTACTTCCTTGCTTTACTTAGTTAAAATCTCATTTTTATTTTATTTTAAGTAAAACCATGTTGTTACTTAAAGCAATACTAAATCTATTTTTCTTTTTAATATTCTTTAACGTTTTCAAATTAAAACAAAATACATTATTGCGATTACTTAAATGCCTACTTTTTCTGTTTTTAAACACTTATTTTATATCCAAAGTTTTAGACTTAGCATTGTGTAAAAAAAAACAGTTTAAACGTACTACAAATCGTTAACAATTTGTTTTTTTAAAGAGACATTAATTGAAATTTACAATAATTATTTTATTGTTTGTATTACCGTTAAATATTGCAATTTAATAAACAAATAAATGCCGAAATGTTTGAAACGTTTGCACAAATGACTCAATGCAAAATCCAAAAGAAATAAAAAAAACATCATTGAAGGTTTGGAGCCAAGTTGTTATTATGGAGTTGTTATTTGAATAATAATTGTCATTATTCTCATTATTAATGCATTTCAATTTGACGTTATTTTGAAAAATATTCAAATTAAAAAATCCAAAAACAGTTAATATTTTCTTACAAATATTTTTTGTTGTATGATCACAATTGTTGGAATAAATAGAAATGCAATTAAATGTCTGATTATTGATATTGGTTTCAGGCTGCGATTATAAACATATATATATATATATATATATATATATATATATATATATATATATATATATATTACAAACTTCTATGAGTGAAATTAGTAAATGCATAGGTAAACATGGGTAGTAAAAGTGGTTTAGGCGCTAAATTTGTGACCAGATAGAAATAGGTTTAAATCAGCTGTAAACGCGAACAATTCACTGGAAGAATTCATATGTTCATTTCATTTTGATTGGTGACGTAATCACCTCTTTATTATTACCACATTTATACGGCATATGAAACAATCGACTTCGATGGCTTGATAAGCGAAACAAACGTAGAAAAATAACAAAATTTCTTGGCTGGTAGGCGAAATCTTTGTAACGCGCCACTGTTCGCAAAGTTTGACAAGGCCCCCTTGTTAGGATTATCTCCTCTAGCCCAAGGGATACATATAGTATACGTATACCTTAAGATAGCTTTGAAGTACCATGGGTGTATACTTGCACCCATCCGCCGTAGCAGAAAGCCAGTTATACCGTTGTGCACTCGATCTCTGCTGTCATTAGTTTGGATGCCTTTTAGCACCTAGTCCAGGATGCACCTAGTCCAGGATGCACCACATGGAGGACGAACAGTCAGGAATATCACCATTATTGAAAATTGAGATTTTATAATTATTACTCAAATTTTCAAGATTATTAGCATCCGTGAAATATTTAAGTGGTTAAACGAAGTGATAAAAGAAATAATAAATATTAATGAATAAAATTTAAAATCTGTCTTAATTTTATATACCTTCCAAAAATTTGACTTTTGTTTGATCTTGAAAATGTTGATTGATCTAAAACAAGTGATTTTGGAGTATTCGTTCAAATAATATAACTCATTTTGCACAATGTATGTTGGACATTTGTGAACCAATTGAATTGTTTTAATTTTTGAGTAGTGATGAATAGAATTTACATTAGGTGCAACAATTTCTTGTAAATTATACAGATTCGATTTGATTGTAGCAGTAACGTAAAACTGATAATTAATTAATTTTTTTACAAGTTTTAAATCAAAAATGTGATCTTCGTCTGAATATATGGATTCTCTTATTGAATAATGCGTGCTTTCCATACAAGGCACATAATCAAGCTGATCATTTAACCCACTATAATCAACTAATATCATTAATTTGTTTTATAAAAATGTTAACAACTAAACGGTTAAATAGTATTTAAACAAATATATATTGATTGATTATAGCAGAATATAATTCTATATTAGTTAATTAAGTTTTTATTACCTATAACATTATTTATTATTATTATTACCAAATCCTTTTGCTTTAGAGTAAGCATAGGGCAACGAGATAACAGAAACAGCAAAAAAACCAAAGTCTCATAATTTAAAAAGTACATGGGGCTTATTTTGAGCGTTTACTCAACCCTGTCATTTAAATTGTACTATCGCTTCTTTGCCGTTGTTTGCCGGAATAACGTTTACTAATTGTTTCTGTAGCAATATAGATTTTTTTACAGAGGCCAGGTTGCTAACCTTGCGCGCTCAAACCCTCCTCTTTTATATAGGCTTGGGACTGGTTAGATTGATTTATTTCTTATCCTCTCTAGGCGGAGGTTTTATAACATTAACTCGTCGTTGACTGCATTCAATCCTGTGTTGAAAAAGAAAGGAGGTTGAAGCGTATGACTAAAAAATTTGTTTTTGTAAAAAAAGAAATGACAAATAAAATAGGAACATCAGAATAAGTAATTTTGAAAAATGCGCGTTTATGTTACAGTAACCAGTAGAAAATACATAAAATAGAAAAACTAATTTGTTCCCAATTATTTTTTGGAACGAAGCAACTTAAATTAAAATTTTAATGTATAAGTTATATATATATATATATATATATATATATATATTAACGAATACGTAGACGCATACTAAACAGTAGATCCACTATTTTCTTTTTAGTAATTATGACTTGGTAAATAGTTTTAAAATTAATTTTCCACTTGTATTATGTGATAAGAAAGAAAATGTAATAAACCTAATGTTTGTTTAACAACGTTACTTCATAATTATTTTAACACAGTTAATTGAATACAACTCACTATATAATAAGTATTAATTTAAACAAAAAATCCATAATTAATAGTTATACATATTTGTAAAATGTTCATAAAATTAATTAACTAAATTATTTATTGGTAATTACTTTGATACACCTGCATTTATAAATAATTTTAATTTGTATTCAAAGAGAAAGTTAATGTATTTATATACTGAGTAATTTATGAAAAGAATTATGGATAAACATATTTATATTTAATTGATATATATATATATATATATACCAAATGAAGTATAATGAATTTTATATATTACCTAACATAACAGCATAATCTCTTTAGTAATAATAAAAATAACATGATAATTTTTTTGTTAAATTCCTATTCTAAAAATTAACTTTTAGAATTTATCGATTTAAAATGCTAAATTTTGATGTTTCCAGTTTTCCCTTCCATGTTGGAATAGACGAATGATTATTGGCGGCCATAACTCGCCATGGATGTTGATTACTTTGTAAAATGGTATTTGCTTCGGACATAATGGTATCAATTTTGTTTTGCAATTCTTCTTCCGCTTGTTTGTTTTTTTTCATTTCCTCATCCTTTTGTTCAATAATTTTTGAATATTGTTCACGTTGACAAGCCAATTGTTCGAGCAATGATTGGCGATATTCCATCAACTTTTTGCGCCTTGCTTCGAGTTCCAACGATGATTGTTCTTTCGATTTCATTACTTCATTTTTTATGCGTTCACCTTCGTCTCTTTTATTTATCAATTCTTGGTCGTTTTGCAATTCTAACAATAAAAATAAACAAAAATGTCAATTCAATAAAGTGGTGCTTAAATTTGTTTAAAAGTAAATGGGCACATGAAAAACGTTGCTTACGTTTTTCCATTATTTGTTGTTTGCAGAAGGAAATTGTTTCATTTTTCAGCATTTCACGAGTTTTTTTCAATTTCAATTCTTTTTCGTCCTTCTTTTTTTGTTGTTTTTCGATATCTCGTTCGACTGCTTCTTTGAAAAATAATTCGTATTCCATTTCAGATTTTTTCGATTCACGAATGTAATTCAAATATTGTTGTGTTTCATATTGAAGACGTTTCTGATTGCAATCAAATAATAATCGATGTAAAAAATTAATATCTTTATTTTAAAATAGTTGTAAATAATGAATACATTATTATTATTACTATTATATTTATTATTATTATTACAATTATTATTATTATTATTATTATTGTTACAATTATTATTATTATTATTATTATTATTATTACTATTATAATTCATCATCATCATCATCGGGGATAAACATCCCCCACCGGTTATTATCACTCAGGGTAGTCCAAAAAAAACCA